>CAJUYH010000022.1:0-118655 GCA_910591685.1 Galerucella tenella
TAATGTGTTGTTAATATAATCATTTACTACATAACAACCAAAATATTAATATATACAATCATTGCATTGTCATCCACTGTTTGTAAAAACCTTATGTATAAAATACTCAAAATCACTACTCCCATAATTGATATAATTGTTAACAACTCATGAAAAGGATAAATAAGTGGATAATTGAGAATAAACGAATTGATACCGTTGAGAATACAATTTATTTTTCACCGCATCACTCTCATTTCACTTCTATGAACTTTGAAAATTATCCGCTAAGTAACGGTATAAAAAAAAGAACATAACGATATAATTTGTTGTTTGAAAAAAAAATTATGGGATATTTGCAAGATAATCCTTGACATGAGACGGATCCAGTCGTCTAAATCCATTAGCATCACAGATTCCAACTTCAATATTATCAGCAGTCATCTGTCCCTCAAATCCTTCTTTCAATGTCAGAATGGCTGTATGTACAGCGTCATCCAATTCTAAATCTTCGCTGTATCTCTTTTCCAAAAATGTTTTGCCATTGATAAAATTTTTACCCATTGCTGTTGCTCGCCATGCAAAATAGGCACCTGATGGATCGCACTGGAAGAGATAGGGTTTGCCATTGTCCCATCCACAGATCAAAAGAGACACACCAAAAGGTCTGACACCTCTGCATCAAACAAATATTTATGTTTACTTGTTAAACTTTTGGTATGTAATTTTAGGTTATAATTTCAATTGACAAATAAAATTATTACCCGGATTGAGTATACTCTTGCATGAGCATAGCAACTCGTTGAACGAGTTGAGCAGTGGGAATTGGTTCATTATAAACCAATAAATATTGCTGAGCCATTTTTCTCGCTTGTTTCACCAATAATCTGTAATCTGGTCCCATTCCGCTATACACCATTCCAATATGCTGTGTAATCATCTCAACTTTATTCAAACTGTGTTCATCATACAATATTGATTTGTGCTTATTTTCTGTCGCCAAAACAATTCCATTTGATGCTTTTATTCCAACACTTGGGGCACCAGCAGCCACTGCAGCTAACGCATATTCAATCTGCACCAACTTGCCAGAAGGGCTAAAAATACAACAAACATATTAATCTTAAATTATATATTAACATTAATAATTGTACATATTTTTATTTCATCAAGTTTATTGTTCGAATTTTTGTTGTATTATTAAATTAATTACCGGGTTAAGACAAGAGGTTATATCAGTTACATTTTCAATGTTATATATTGTTATTGAAGTGCACAAAATACAAATTGTGATTGGACAATGTGAAATAAGAGTTTAAATAATTATATTATTCATGAAAAGTACGATAATATTCACCTAAAAGTTGTTAAAGAGAAGCTGTATCTCTCAGATGCCATGACAATTACTTTTCAACAACGATGACTTGTGACGTTGTCAGCTGAATTCATTATAAAGTTGCGCCAACTATAGTGCAACAAAATATGTATATATAGACCATGAATAACCTTTATGTTGGTAAGACTTGATACACCGGCGATGTTTGCTTTATATTAACCGTTTGCAGCAAACTTCACTTCTCACAACTCGACGCAACTTTTTCACTTTATTGACAATACAGAATTAATTTTACTCACAATAACTTCCAGATTTAATCTGTAAGTACAATTAACTTCATCATTTAGATATTTAGCTATCAATCATATTACTATTAACTACTCTAATTCATATATATTAATATATAAATATATATATAATTCATTTATTTCATAACCTTAGAAATGTAGAGAAATCTCAGCGATACATAATTTATTGATTTGTTTTATATTTTATATTTATTCATTAGGTTGAAAGAATTATAAATGAAAATGGTTCGAGGCAGGGGAATGATCAGGGGTGGTAGAGGTGGAATGGGACGTGGAATGGGCTTTCCAAGAAAACAATTTCTTCCAAGACATCCATTCGATTATACATTATGTACGGCAGCATTTCCACCTGTCAAACCCACCACAGACGAATCCGATTTTACAATGGCATTATTGAAGAAAAATTCTGATATGTGTCCATCACCTAAAGAGCAAACAACGATTTTAGATCTCGTTGTTAAATTGCAGAGTGTTCTGGACAATCTTATCGTAGCGCCAGGAACATTTGATGCCTGTGTACGTTCCTATTATCTCTATTAAAACTTTTTACTTAATTAACAATATAATTGTCATAAAATATGTCCATACAACATTATTTATCAATTTAATTTCAGCAATTGGAGCAGGTGAGAAAAGTTGGTAGCTTCAAGAAAGGTACAATGATAAAGGGCCACAATGTCGCTGACGTTGTTGTTATATTAAAAACATTGCCGACAACAACCGCTGTTGAAGCACTTGGCAATAAAGTTCACACAGATTTAAAAACAGTCAATCCCAAAGATGTATTCAGATTAACACAAACAGAGCGTGGTTTTGATATTGCCAATAATGAAGCAACTGTGAGAGTATTAATTACAACATTGCATCAAAATTTACGTAAACTCGAATCAGATCAGCATTTAGATATGAAAATATGCCAAGGACATTTGGATTCCATACGACATTCAGGATGGTTTGAAGAGAATGCTCATCATTCAAGTATTAAAATTCTTATACGTTTATTGCGCGATTTACGAAGTCGATTTGAAGGCTTCGAACCATTGTCACCGTGGATGCTTGATCTATTGGCGCATACAGCCATTATGAGTAATCCTGGAAGACAAGCATTGCCAATCAATCAGGCTTATAGACGAGTACTTCAATTATTATCGTCAGGACTTTTTTTACCAGGATCCGCGGGTTAGTAATATTCGAGTAAATTGTACAATGAAATTCCATTTCAGAGTTATAATATCAATTTGCAAACAATAGTAGATCTCAAATGCATTTATATTTGAGTTCGAAATCATGTGATGTTTTGAAATATATTGAAATATCAAAACTAAATAATTATTTGTTGTTTTGATTGTTTAAAATCATCGCTTTAGAAATTAAATTTGCAAATTGATATAATAGTAAAATCGTCTCCATTTCAATTATTTTTTTCAACAATAACCGAATTTTAATTATCAAAAGAATTATAGCAGTGTCAATTGTGTGCCATAATTCTGCTAATATTATATTGAAATAATTTGTGTTGTAGGTATCTCTGATCCTTGTGAAGCTGGAAATATTCGTGTACACACGGCAATGACTTTGGAGCAACAGGATTTAGTGTGTCTCACTGCTCAAACGCTACTTCGTGTATTGGCCCACGGTGGTTACAGACCATTACTCGAAGGTTCAAATAAATTGGCGGTGGAAATGAGCGTATGGCCAGGTGGTGTAGTTGCAAGTCCATTGGACAAAGCTTATGAACCGCCAACTGATCAAGAGCAACAAGAGGACATGGATGAGAGTAATGAGGAAATGATAACCGATACCGCTTAAATCAATCACACAATTACAAATCTTTGTATGTATTTTTCTTTGTTTTTCTTTTTTACCTCCATATAATCAAACAAAAACAACAAAATGAGGTAATAATCGTATATTACACAAAGAAATCATTTACTTCAAAATTTGTCTCAATGAATGACTATAAATCTTCTAAGTCACAATCATTATCGTCCGATTATGATATGAATAACAAATTACTACGACAATGATTTACATATAGATATAAAATAACATTATATAAATTAAATACACGGAGTACAATGATATTCACTATATATATATCTCTACACTGATATTCAACTATTGATAATTGTTTTGTTGAAAGACGCTTTAAAGGACACAACTAGTGTGACACTTTCATAGAATCAATTGTTTTTTCTGTCTTTTCCTGTGATCTATACTGTCAAGAATACTGCGATCTGGAATAGATTTGAGTTAGGGCCTTTTAAAAGGAGTTTGTCAATCAGAACAGTGGAAACTTTTATCATTGAACAGGTATTTCTTAAAACGACATTTTTTAAATTTGCTGCAGTTCCAACTCGAATCGCTTTGAATGTTTTTTCAGAGTGTTTATTATTGATTTCTACATGCACTGAACTAGCTCTTTTTTGAAATTAAGTGATTATTTTTTCAAACTCCGCCATTTTGTTGAATTTCAATTTTTTTTTTAAGATTCTAGTTCGGTGTACAGGCAATACCTTCTAGTTTAACAAATTATGGTTCTTTTTTGATTTTAAACACCTTAAAGGCGGCACTCACTGCAGCAGTGGGTCAACTTTTTTTTACTGGAGTCTCAAAATTGTATTTTTGTATACATAACATATACACAAATATATGATAAAATTTTTAGAAGATTCGGTTCATTATTTTTCCCATAAAAAATTCCCAAGGGTCACCCTTTTCTTCGGCAGTCACACTAGTCGTGTACCTTAATATTTCTTTTTTTATTCATTTGTTATTTTATAGACAAGGATCGTGTTCCGGGGAAGTGCTAATCTTTGCACAATTGACTCGCATATTTCTTGGTGGCACTGGTAAACGAAATAATTTACCTTCAGGCATACACACACACACTTTATATTGGACAATGTCCTCGTCGTCATTTGACACTCCCATTGATGCAATGGGGATATTTTTAACATCAAGATAAACGCCTTTTTGGGCGTCAACAATAATACTGTTATTACTCTTAAGTTTCACATCGTGATCCGCCATCCAAACAACTTCTTTGCTCTCCATTGTTAAACTTTCAGCGCCGTGCATTATCACTTCTGTATGAGACACTAAATTTAATGTTTCATTTACTGGTGAAACAACGCGACGAGTCTTTGCCAATTTAACATTAACATTGCCAACGCCACTGGGCAAACCGAAATTTGGAAAATTTGTGGAGAAAAATGAATGGCCTGTGCGCGGATCTTTGATTTCAAATGAATTAACTTGAGATACACTTGTGCCATTGTGTAAAATTCCCATGTTTCCACGTGAATATTCGTGACGATGATTTTTTATATTTAATTGTACACCCGAGTCGTCACCAGACAATTCAACAGGCTCGTCACCATATCCTTGACAAACGCCTTCTTCAATACACACCTAAAAAAACAAAAATTATGTTAGGAAAAAGATTGATAATGATAAAGTCTATTGGGGTTCCTTCTTGTTTTATATAAGACTCACTTTATCCAAATCGGTTGTTCCATAAAATTTCACCAGATTTTCATTTGGAATAACTTCCAATGATTCCATGCCTTGTGACACTCTTAATACAGCTATAATTGTTATACTTAAGAGCAAATTACAAAATCCAATCATTGCTAATATACATATTAATATCCAAAGGCAATAGCGTTTTTTGTCAGTGTCAAATGAAGTGGAAGACAGAGAGTGTGACGGTGCACACGATGGCGATATTAATGATTTGACTTTTGAAATATTTTCAGAACTGCAAAGAAAAAATTTATTTTTCGTTGATAATTATTTTTTTTTTCTCTTGTTTCATCTAGTACAGAAAAATACATTCGCGAAAATTGTAACCAACCTGATTGTTGCACTATTTCTTCCTAAGCTCTTTTTAAGCAACGGTCCATCACTAATTGATAGACTGTCTTCAGCTTTGGACATTGATGGTGAACCAGTGTCACAAGGTTCCAACAAGCTGGTCATTTTTTTCGCTTATTTTTTTATAAAAATAATATGCAATCTGAATTTAAATTTAATTATAGATGGAGCAATAGATAATTATTGGATTGTGGTTAAATTGAAAAAAGACGTTTTCTTCACGATACTTGCAAGCTGGAAAGATGTCATTAACATGCGCTTGCGCGTGCATAATATTGATGTCGGCTCCGTTCTTGGAGCGGAATTTGAGTATATAGTGTACAAATACAACGATGATTATAAAGGGAATGAACTAAATGTACACGGACACAGGGTTGTTTGTAATTTGAAGATCGATTTGACATTACCACTGTTGATAAAAAAGGAATCTTTGACAAATGGAAATCAAATATATGTAGCATGATGAATATACATGAATGTATTCGCAAAATACCGATATATATCTTCTGCGATACGTAATGTATGAGAATGTAAACAATTTCAACTTGAGAGACAACGTTTGTAGTAAATTAATTTGACATTGCGATTAAATGAGAATATGAGTGTGTTTTTTAATGAATTTTAATAAATAATTGGCGCCATTTGTTGGTTCATAAACGCCATTTTTCATATGACACAATATACATAATTGGCTACGTGTGCTTTCATATATATATTGTCTCACACTTTCATTATATACCGATGCAAATGGCGTTGTGTCGTATGAAAAAGTCAACTCATATACAATAAATTGCATTTTAATTTACGTTAATATTTAATATATAAATGCAATCAAAAACTAATTATTTTAATAACTTGGCACATCACTAAAATATTATGGATGTTGAAATGTTAGGTTAATGTTACTTGTACGTTTTGTAAGTGAGGTGAGACGTGAAGTGTAAGTGTCCAATCTACATTTTAATATAAAAATGCTTTCAAAATATTTTGATTTAATTTGATATATCTGTTATTATGTAGAGTACAATATATTTGAACGTATTATTCCAGGATACACATGCACTTGCATTGAATTACAAAAAAATTAACTATCATGACATTAACACAATTTGTATTCTGACTTTTATTGTAAGTTCAAACGATATTAAACATAACAATGCCGAAATCCACGAAAAAGTCATTATCTTCAGAGAGAAAGTGTGTGTTTTGTAGTCTCTCTGAAGATAATGAATTGAAATACGGAAAAATATACGAACACGATGGCATCATTACACATTACTATTGTTTAGTAAGTATTTAATACATGAAATTAAATATAAAATAGAATTTGACTCTTTATTTATTTCATTTATTCCATTTATTCATTTAACAATTCTGTATGTCTATGTTTTTAAAACAGTTACTGTCATCGAATATGCAGCAAAGAGGCCGGGATGACGAAGGTATCCTTGGCTTCTTGACTGTAGATATACAGAAGGAACTGAAAAGAGGTCGAAGACTGTTTTGCGCGTATTGCAAAAAAAGTGGTGCCACATTGGGTTGTTGCAATCGTAAATGCAAAAAAGTATTTCACTATCCATGTGGAATAAAAGGAAATACACTTCATCAATTTTTTGGCCAATACAAATCATTTTGTGTTATACATCGACCAAAACAAACTATGGATGTTGTAACATGTAGTGAAACCACCGAACATCCAATCTGTTACATTTGCTATGATAATGTAAATTGTGAAAATATTTATCAAACATTGTGGGCGCCGTGTTGTAAAAAGAATGCATGGTTTCATCGTGATTGCGTGCAACAGTTGGCATTAAGTGCCGGTTACTTTTTCAAATGTCCATTATGCAATAACAAAAAAGAATTTCAAAAAGCAATGCTTGACTCGGGAATTTTTGTGCCACGTCAAGACGCCTCATGGGAATTAGTACCGAATGCATTTCAAGAATTGCTCTATCGGCACAATAAATGCAACGCAATCAAATGTATTTGTCCTAATGGAAGAGAACATACAAGTGCAAATGCACGATGGGAATTGATTCTCTGTCGTACTTGCGGTTCACAGGGTATTCATATGGGATGCGGTAATTTGAGATGGATAAATCCAATATGGGATTGTGACGAATGTTCAACGATACTGAATAAAAATGGCGCATACCACAATTCAAATCATAGTAGATCAATGAGTCCACACGATGAATCAACTTCAATACTCAATGGATCATCAAGACAATGTGACAATGAATCAAATGACTCTGACATATCAATAGGAAATGAGTCGCCATTAGCCCAAGTAATAGATTCATTAAATCGCGCAACAATTGTATTGCGACCTGGACCACGTTCAGCAAAATTGAAACAGTTGCAGCGACAAGCTGAAACAAATACAACAATTAATGAGAGTTTGAGTAACATGAGTATGGAGCAGCTGACAGATATATTGAATGAACAGCAAGCACATCATACGATACCTGATGATGAGCCATTTTCAAATCCAATTGCGGCCATTCCACCTTCTAATACAGAAGTAAATGAACCACAGATATCTACGTCCAATGAATTACCATCAAGTATAGCTGACGATATAGTTGTGGTGGACAGTGATGAAGATGATGAAGTAGCAAAATTATCTAAACCAACGTCAATTAATGATGAAGCAACGCAGCCAAATGATAATTCCGATTATGCCATTTCGTATATGAATATCAAAATATCGCAAGTCACTTCATTGCCAGCGGAAGTATTTGCGAGTGTGCCCGATCAATCACTAACATCCGCAACTCCACCTGAGACATTATTAAATACGCCGCAAACAAATCTCAGTACGTGTTTAATGAAGAGAAAGGCCGATCCGTCCAATGTGGTATCGATGATTGTTAGGCAAATAAATGACTCAATTGATTCACCGGAGGTGGTATCGAAACGGGCGAAATTGGATACCAATGGGACTAGTGCTATACCAATTGCATCTATACCAGTGTCATTATTGGAATCGCCTTCAGTGTTGCGGGGTGTAACTGGTAGCTCATATAAAAATGGAATTTCACTTGAGCAAACTGCCCTTGTAACATTCAATGGAAAAGAATTTGTCGTGCCATTAAATCCATCGTCAATTCCAACATCGAGTAATGTTAACATATATCCTACTCGATCAAGTGTGAGTATTGCAAATATATTTAATTTTATTATAGATTATATTTGTTCATTGTTTAATTGACGATATAAAAATCTTCGCATGTGAATTCATCATAATATTTGTATATGAATATATATAAAAAAAATGCAATTGAATGGAGCTCATAATAAGCGATAGATTTGGTAGAAAGCAATTTTCGGTCTTGTTATTTTTATTCCTAACGAGTATACATGAGCATGAGAACATTGAGTTAAAAAAAAAAAGCTCTGTATGTTCCTTGTGCATTCTCTCCAGTGTATATCTTGCGATTCTAACAGTCCGACGGGAATGCAGGCACCAAATGTGCTGAGTTCATGCACCAGTTGGCGGACAATGGGCAGACCTATTCTACCGAAACCGCCCAGTATCCCGATACAGGACGAGATAGTGTTGATTACGCCACCAGGGAGAAAAATACTGCCAAAAAAATCAACGACGAGGAGTAAGTTGTCCATAATCAATTATTTTGTAGATTGATAACACCAGTTTACAGGGTTTTGTCATTAAAATGAAATGTGTTTTTTTTTTTTTTTTAACGACTGAGATGCTCTGAGTTTCGGGAAAATTATTTAAAAAATCCAACACGTCGCATTTCAAAAATATTCATTATTTTTTATTTGTCAGGAATAATGGTATGAAAATATTCGAAAAATTATGTCACTTACAACAGACCAGCAATAATCACTTGCCATAGTTCCGTCCCAGTATCTCTGATAATTGTACGCAAAAATTTTAAGTCCTGATAAAAATGCTCATGAAAAAATAGAAATAAAATATATTGAAAATTTTGATCTGTGACGTGATAAAAATCAAAATCACTGAATGATCATAATTTTTTTTCAATTTTATAAACTAGTGTAATTGATTTATTTACAGTTGTAATTACCAAGACATCAGTATAAATATATATGAAATATTGTTATTTAATGTTAATTGCTAAATATATAATTAATCGATTACTATGAGCAGTGTTTGAGGTTAGGATTTATTCAGTCAAAGTTAATGAGTACAAACATGAAGTTTTTTATACGATTTTCACCTCAAAAAAATATTTTTTTCAATATTTTTCGTGCTTAATATAAAAATAGTTATTCGGCTACAGCTGCTTTCGATGAATGGGATGAGGGCAATTATTTTTAAATCACCAGCTGCTGTATGTTCGTTGTATTTCTTTGAGTTTTGCTGGGGGATACAGTACATGGAATTATTTATCGTAGCTTGCATATATTTAAATACTTCTACATAGCCAATTTATTGCAAATATCTTCCAGAAACAGAATGATCTGTATATTGAGAACAAAAGATGTTGGTGTATAATAATTTTTCAAAGAAAAATTTATATAGAAAAACTTAAGTAATCATTTTAGAAACTTTGAAAAATTGAGTATTAATATATTAATATCATACAATATTAATCGTATATCATATCTATTTCGATATTTTCGCATATTCAACCGCATTAATAATATAATTTATGTCAATTTTTGTTCTTTTCAGATGCTCATCGTGGAACACCGACGCCCGAATTAATCGAAATCGATTAATGCGAAAGAAAGTGCTATTGCGTGATTTGAAATTTCATGTCAACTCCAACGATACAATTACGGTATAATTTGTTTTTTCATACTTTCACATTTGCACTAATTTAATATTGATTTATATGATTAAATAAATGGATTATTTCGTTGTGTTTTAGATGACTTATCATGATAAATTAAAAATAAATATTGATGTGGAAACAAGGAGAGAACGCAAGGCTGTAAATAACTGTACATTTTTTTGTATGAAAAATAATTCAAGATGGGCTTCGCGGGTACGGGGTTCAAATACACTTCACAATGACGATAAAATTGATGATGATTCATCTGATTGTAGTGTAAATAATGAATCAATAATTATAAGCAACAATGATAGAGCTTCCGATAAACGAGACACTCATTATTTGCCCAACAACCCAACTCATTATCTTGCTAATACTAATATAGATGATTTATGTAAATATCAACAGAAGGAAGCAGCCAAAGAAAATCTTGTTCCCGATATATTTGCGCAATCAAA
The DNA here is from genome assembly GCA_910591685.1 of Galerucella tenella. NCBI lineage: Eukaryota > Metazoa > Arthropoda > Insecta > Coleoptera > Chrysomelidae > Galerucella > Galerucella tenella. Next base: position 10,736 of record CAJUYH010000022.1, read on the forward strand.
TAATATAAAAAATATCGATAAATTACCAAATCCAGAGCGAATCAATAGGCGATTTCGATATGAAAAAAATAATGAAAATGATATTGTTACAACGCTAAAATGTATTACTACAATGAGTGTAATATCAGATCCAGGAACGAGCAGAGATGAGTTGAGAGAACTTTCACATTCTAATGTTAATCAAAGACATTTTACAATAGCTTCCAGTGATCACGTCAACGGCAGTCGAAAATCAATAAATTGGCGACGAAGATCGCTGCCATCGCACACAAATCAAAATGATATACGTTGTCGTGTTAGTATTGATTTAAAAAGAATTCAATCAATGTTTGATGAAACACCAAATTTTATGATAACGAAACGAAATTTATTCGAGTACCAAAGTTTTGATGATTTAAGAATATTATCATCAACTTCAAAAGCAATGAATCAAAATGAATTATTTGGATCATTGAGGCGCAGCAAAAGTGAAACCATTATTTCAACAATGAATAATAACAGTAATATTAATATTATTAATAATAATAATAATAATGTTTCGAAAAATGTTGAGAATTATTTTTTATCAATGAATATGAATGATTTACAAAAATATAAGAGGGGACGGCGAAAAAAACGAATGGATAAACATGATTGTGTGAGGTAAAACATGTACATTGTAAATTACTGTAATTTAAAATGAACAAACTACGAAATATTGTAAATTTTTCAAGTATTATTGTTAATAATTAATATGTCAACTGAAATAATGAACCGTATAAACCACTCGCTGTATGAACTTTTAATTTTCATCAATTATTATTGTTGCAACAAATAATCAATCATAATGTTGATATATATAAATATTTAGTCAATAAACAATTATATTGCGTTACATACATAATAGACATAACTTTATTGCATATAAATATTTAAATCAAAGGATATTGCGCCATCTGCTGTGACGAAATTTTGGTTATATATTTATAGGTTATGTGTGTCCCATTATAATCACAAACAAACACAATTGACAATTGATGACAACCATGAATGCAATAAAATAAATTTGAATATTGTCGCGAATATGGAATTTAAATTTATCCACGAAATTGATGCAAAACAAGGAGCAGTGAGAGCAGTAAGATTTAGCGTTGACGGTGTCTACTGTATTACATGCGGCAGTGATAGAAAAATAAAACTGTGGAATCCACATAAAAGTACTCTGTTGAAGACATATTGTGGACATGGGGACGAGGTGATGGACGCAGCAGCAGCCTGCGATAGCAGTCAAATAATATCGTGTGGATTGGACAAGTCTGTTATTTTATGGGACGTATCAACTGGTAGTCCATTACGACGTTTTCGTAGTCATGTTGGTGGTATTACAACAGTACAGTTCAATGAACAATCGTCAATGGCAATATCTGGAGCACGTGATAATAAAGTATGTTTCTGGGATATACGTTCTAAATCACAAGATCCAGTTCAAGTTTTACACGATGCTAAAGATGCGATTTCAACTGTGCGCGTAAGCGATCATGAAGTATTAACAGCATCATTTGATGGACGAATCAGACGATATGATATTAGAGCGGGTAATTTAGCAACTGATTGCATTGGTGATCCAATAACTTGCGCGAGTTTTACACGCGATGGCCAGTGCATTGTAACAAGTTGTTCTGATGGAGTTGTTCGATTGTTTGATAAAGACACTGGAGAATTATTGAATGAATATGAAGGACATAAAGTTGATGATTTGTGTTTAGAGTCGACTGTTGATTGCAATGATACGAAAATATTGTCAGGTTCGGGTGATGGTAGATTGTGGATATGGGATTTGGCTAATCAACAAGTACTTGGTAAACTTATTGGCAATAATTTGTCGAAATATCCAACAGTATCTGTGAGCGTTCATCCACAAGAAAACTGTATATTGGCAACGAATGGCGGCAATATATTAATGTGGAAAGAACAGTCGCAATGTGATGATGTTGCTGAATAGATATTTAGTTATATATTTTAAAAATATTTTTATTTGAATTATAATTGTTGTAATATGTTTCTTTGTAATAAAACCGCCATATTGAGAAATTACACATGGCGCCAAATACTTATTCTGCTTTGGGTGAGAAGTGATAAGCTGAATTTCCCCGAAGTCATCTATGCTTCGGGTGCGATGACTATACCTATAATATTTGCCGATCTACAGTGTGATATATATATATAATCATCAACTAGGAGAGATTTTTATCGCAGAAATTTTTTTTATTAATAAAATCATAGCATTAAACATATACTCAAATTGTTTCTGTGCAAGTTGCAACGATCAAAGTGCAATGTTAACTTGTTTCTATTGATAAATATAAAGTCTCATTGAAATATATACGTACATTGTCATACCAGATTAACTGTATCTAATCGTGTCGACAGCACATTTTATTTATTCATTCATTCATATAGTGATACGTCGTTCCAGTTTCATTTAGGTAAATTCATAATATTTTCGAAAGTTGAAGTAGATAAAATAGTACGAATAATGTTCAAATACATTGCAAATTCTTTGTAAAATTCTTCAATTAATATAGTTTTTTTCTATAGATATTTGACCATTTTCAATGTTTTATATTATTTCTGGTTTATTTCAGTGGTAAATATTATTCATCAAGTCGAAAAATGGTGTTGAAAAATTCCGTTTATGTTGTGGGTGTTGGCATGACAAAATTTGAAAAGCCTGGCAAACGAGATGATTTTGATTATCCACAAATGGCACAGGAAGCTGTGATAAATGCTTTAAAGGATGCCCGTGTTTCATATGATGAAATAAAAGCGGCATGTGTCGGCTATGTTTATGGAGATTCAACTTGTGGTCAAAGGGCACTTTACGAAGTTGGTTTGAGCGGTTGTCCAATTTATAATGTCAATAACAATTGTTCAACTGGATCAACGGCATTAATTATGGGGAAACAGTTGATTGAAAGTGGCCGAGTTGATTGTGTACTTGCACTTGGCTTTGAAAAAATGGAAAAGGGTTCATTAACATCTAAATTTATGGATCGTACCAATCCAATGGACAAACATGTCGCTGTAATGGCTGAAATTTCTGGATTAACAGACAGTCCCATCACTGCACAATTATTTGGCAACGCTGCCATTGAACATATGGAAAAATATGGCACAAAACCCGAACACTTTGCTAAAATTGCGTACAAAAATCATTTACACTCTGTGAACAATCCAAATTCACAATTTCAAGATAAATATACATTGGAACAAATAATTAATTCACCAAAAGTATATGGACCACTGACTAAACTCCAATGCTGTCCAACGTCTGATGGTAGCGCTGCTGTTATATTGGCCAATGAAGATTTTGTTCGTCGTCACAATCTTTATAATCAGGCAGTAGAAATATTAGCGATGGAAATGACAACGGACACGGCATCAACATTCGCTGAAAAAAGTTGTATGAAACTTGTTGGGTAAGAGCAGTAATAAACACGTGATATCTTGTTTTACTTTTTATTGCGACATACATAAACAGTAAATATAAAAATAAATGAATATATTAACATATTATGGTAATACAATTGTTAATTTTTTTTTTTTTTTTGGTTTTATGACATATTGCAGTTACGACATGACAAAAAACGCGGCTGAAAAAGTGTTTGCGAGTGTACCGTACAATCCATCCGATGTTGATGTAATTGAGTTGCACGATTGCTTCTCAGCCAATGAATTAATAACTTATGAAGCTTTGGGTCTGTGTTTGCCTGGACAAGCTGGTGAATTGATTGACTCTGGAAACACGACTTATGGCGGAAAATACGTGATAAATCCAAGTGGTGGGCTAATTTCGAAGGGCCATCCTCTTGGTGCTACAGGTCTTGCGCAATGTTTGGAATTGTCATTGCAATTGCGTGGTCAAGCGGGAAAAAGACAAGTCCCAGGTGCTAAATTGGCTTTGCAACATAATATTGGACTAGGTGGAGCTGTTGTTGTCTCTTTATATAAATTAGGATTCTCCAATGGATTGCGTAAAAATTTGGTTAATGCTACTGTGTCGCCAGACAGTTTTCAAGCGAATAAAGTCTTTAAGATCTTTGAAATCGCAATGAAAGATGACAAGGACGGATTAATTGAAAAATTCCGTGGAGTTTATGGCTTCAAAATAGTTAATGGACCCGGTGGTGCTGAAGGTTATTGGATTATCGATGCAAAGACTGGGCAAGGCTCAGTTGAATTCAATGGAAAAGCAAAACCCGATGTTCTTTTTACAATTAGTGACACTGATATTGTTGATTTTATATCAGGCAAACTCAATCCACAACAAGCATTCTTTCAAGGCAAAATTAAGATAAAGGGTAATATGGGATTGGCAATGAAATTGCCAGATCTTCAGAAACGTGCGGCAAAAAAAATTGAATTGTTGCGAGCAAAGTTATAAAATTATCTTTGCTCATCTTTTTTATTTGTGCGGTCGATATTTCTTTTCTTTTCTTTTTTTTTTCCACTTCGTATTAATCTTTGCTGTGCTAAACTACAAGAAGCAGAAAGAACTATGCAAATATACACTTTGAGGTTATGGTTGTAGTACATTCCAAAGGTGGGATGAGCTTTAATGTTGATATCTTTCTAGATATTTATAAATAATGAAAATTGAAAAAAAAACAATTTATATTATCGTTTATTATCATATATATATATATATATATATATATATGAATTCATACGCACTATAACATGTATTTACAATCGATCACAAGTGCAACAATATATATATTCTATATATATTTTTTGACAAATAAAATGGTTTGGGTGAAATTCTAAAAATATGAAATTCATTTTTCAACATTGTACTTTTTTTGGCAGCTTATGCAATTGTGATGCTATACCGATCCAAAAATATAAACTACATCTAAATAAATAATTGTACACCGACAATTAGTATCATATACAGCGTCATAAAATCAATCATTCTTATATTAGCCACAAAAAATAATTATTCATAGTGAAATTTTCATAAAAAAAAAATTATGTGTCCAACCATTGACGTTGTATGAGTGATCATGCTCATTGCTCTTAATGAAGAAAATGTTGACATAACAACAGCGTAATATACCTATTAATTGTAATTAATTAATGAAAATTGATATACCTCTATTTACATTATTTGCATTTGAAATGCGCGCGGCTACAGCTCGCGCCATCATCGGTACATTATTCAATTTAGCATTTTCCTCTATTAATTCATTGTCTCTCCTTCTCTTACACACACGTACACTCCGTTGCACTAGAATTATTAGATAAACGATTGTTGTGCCTGCATTGAACCAATAAAATACATCATGGCATAAAGACTGGATTGCGGTTAGTAATTTGAGTTGAATCCACACTATATATGCATGTGTTTATTTGTCAAGTTCTATTAAACGTGATTTTAACCGTTACGTGACATCAACTCTCACGACAATTACTACACATAAAAATTGTAGTGTGGGGCAACGAATCTCATGGCTATTTAGTTGTTTATATACCGATATATAGTACTAGGCATTTCACTCACCATAAAAATTATCCGCATCATTAGCTGTGTTCAACTGTGAGAGACAAGTGCATTTGTGCATGGCACATCGAAAACCATAATTAAACTTGGATATATTCATCGCGAGGTCACGTGATATGGTGTTGACCCCGAACAAAAATCAAAGTGTTATATTATTCTGATATCAACGCCCGGCTGAGGTGAGTTTTCAATCAATTCAAAATTTGATAGTTGCATAAGTGTCTCTCACTGACTACACTTGGAATAATTGGAAATTTAATGTGTAACATTTCACCTCACCAATCTATTTATTCATCTAATCGTATAAATAAACATTGGACATTATACAACAGTCATGTTCTCCTCATCGAGAAATAAAATTTGTAATTGTACAGCGAAGCGTGTGTGTACAGCAAATAAAAATTATTGGCTGTGAGTCATTTTATTCGTATGCTCGTTAAATATCGAAAAGAATACTCGTTTTTTTTTTATATTCCATTTTGAATTCAAGGGTTAAGTATGTACATATATATGTGTACAACGACGTTGTAATAAATATTTAAGTATATTTAAGCGGAGGAATATCACATGCGCCTATTTTTATTTGGTAGAAATAATGTGGAATAAACTTGATATTTAAATGGATATATCGATGGATATTATAACAATATAATAATATAAATTGTAATTTTATCGTGACAATATTTGAATGTGTATTTGTTTTTCATTATCAGAATATTGGGATTGGCAAATAAAAGAAAATGGCGAACAACGGGGAGGTGTGGGTACAATGGTTCACGTGTTGTTTGACCCAACAAGGGCCAACAACAGCGAGAAATAAACGGCAACGTACTCAACCAAGGTTGAGGATAGATCGGAGTATGATTGGTGCACCAACCAACTTCCAACATACCGGTCACATTGGTAGTGGAGACCTTGATATGGCCAGTGCCCATTTATCTGCAATTCAACATCAAATGCAAGGAAAAGGTGGTTATGAGGCATCGTTTGGTGTTAAGGTATTTGAAAAATCACTCTTTAATCAATAAAATTCCATTTATTTTCATCATTTTTATTTATTTACATCTGCTTGTATGTTCATTCAATTGTTCATTTCAATATGGTGTTTATTTAATTTTAGGCTTGCTGAGATAAATGTAAACTTGTCATTGTCGCCATGACAAATAATTAAACGATAATAATTTTATTTTGGACTTCCGATTGGGGATGAAAGAGAAAGTGAATGTGCAATTATGCAATCTCTCATCATCTCTTTGTAAATAAGTCAAAATAGATTATGTGATTAAATGCGAGGAGACTGTTTCAATTAATTTACATCATTAACTCGCCATAGACATGCGAATAAGTGAAACAAAAAAAGAAAATTAGAAAAGTAATAAGAAACCGCCAACAATTTCATAATTTTACAAATCATCCTCGTAGCTATGTATAAGAAATCTGAGGAGAGTCTTATTTGTTATTGTTGTTTTTTTTTTATGTTCCATAGAGACAAACCAAACGGAAATTTATGAGATAGATTTTGGAGAATATTTTTTACACTACTTCAGTGTTGGATGATGGTTTTTAATTTTTAAAATACGTGTGCCTTTATCTCGAGATAGACTGAATGATAAATTGATTCAAGTCCTCAGATAGTTCGGCAACAATTTCAAATTTATATTTGGAATTGATTTAAATAGTAGATGTCGAATCAGTTTTATTTTTATCAGTGCATTTCTTTTATTTTTCTTGTTAAATTATTGCAATGGGCTTTTGTCATTCGCGTTTATCCAAGTAACAACACAACGAAATTATAAAATGTTGATTGTGCGGTTGGACATTATTTATTTCAGCCTATCTTATGTATAGTTTCTTTCAATTTTTTTTCTTTTTGTAATTTAAGACATAATAGTTAAGCTTATCCTCAGGAAAGAATTTTCAAACTTTCGCTGTGAGCAATTTCAAAATCATTTTCGTTTTTGTTTTTGACTTTTTGACAATTGTGAAAGGAAAATTCTAGTAATTACTTAATTAATAAATGATGAACTGCCTAAAAAGACGAAACAGAACAAAAATAAAAACAAAACGTGACATAGGAGAGATGTAAAAGGCACAATTATTTCTTAGATTTATTTCGTTTTTTCTTCTTTTTTTTTTTCAATGCAAAGTATTCTATCGATCGAAACAAAATATGAACAAAAATTCATTAGATCATAATTTAATTAGAAATGATTTTTTTACACATCTATAAAGTGTTAAATAAAATGACAATGCAATAATTAAAACAAAAATTTAAGAATATATATATATATGTATAGATTAGTTGGAGGTATTTAATTTGATAAAATTGTAAAAACACAAATACAAGAAGAGCTTTTTACATATTTTTCCATGATAAATTAGAGAAAAAAAATCCGACTATTGGCAAATGCTACCGCCCGATGTATATCTATTTTGAATTTGTTTAATTACCTTGATACTATATTTATAAGGTGAATAATGACTGTAATTGGGTATTGATAATAATAAATTTGTCATAAAAGATTAAATTTTGTCTATTTATTTGTTTAAATAATAAAGGAAACGCAAGAAAATAAAAACAAAAGAAACACTATTTTTGTTTAGCATTACGAAAAGACATTTGAAGTTTCATTTTATAAACAACTCAATCATTCCCGATACAACTATTATTAGTACAATAATTGGAATCAATCACTATCAGCTTCAATAGCCTCGTCAGCTTCGCCACCGCTGCCAGACGCACTCTCAGAACTAACATTAGAATCGTCCGAATCTTTGAGTACTTTTCCTTTAAAATTCTTCTTTGATCTAGTCATCTCAAAATCAGAGCCCTCCTCATCCGATGAATAAATATTGGAAGCCGCTAAAACAATTTCAAATAAAAAATGGAGGCACAAAATGAATTACCATTGAAATTTCCATGATTAAACATAATATGACAAACAAAATTGATGAAGTAATTACCTTTGGTGGATGTTGTGGCGCCACCTTTTTTATATTTATTCTTAATTGCAGCGAGTGATATCGCGCCTTCATCATCCGATCCATCATCATGATATGCATCACCACCATATCCACTACTGGATCTCGCTGTCGATCTACCAACGCCACTACTCTTTTTTGCTTTACTCTGAACTCTCATAGCCATTCTCAATTTTTCCTCCTCTTTCTTTATCATTTCGTATCTATTTTGATCAGGATTCATTCCAACTTGTGACAATACTTTAATACCTGATGTCTTTTGTGATCTATCAGCCAATGACATTGTCATCTTTCTATGTGTAAATGATTCAGTTGAATGCGGTCGGAATGTCAATTTTGTACGGAATACCGCTTGACCTTGCAAACCTGTTCCTTGACGAATATACAAATGATTGTGATCGCCCTGCAATGGCTGTTTATACACATCAAATATTTCCGAACCCAAATGCAACGACATACTACCGTCTGACCACTTAACAAATCTTGCATTACTCTCTTTAATTAATTTTCCATTGTCGTCAAATACATCCTTCCACCTTATTGTATTTTCTACTTTCAATTTTAATCGTGCTCTACCCTCTTCATCCAATGTTTCCTCCTCATCAATTTCATCTTCATATGTTTCATGATCAAACGGTCGTGTTTCAACGGACAAGAAATTCGGCAATTTAACAAAATGAATTTCACGCCCTAGGTCTGTCGATATTTTTGGTATTTCAACGTCAATTCGCGTTTCAGGTGGTGGTTCAGGTTCATCCTCTTTCGCATTTTCATTATCACCAAAATCATTAGCAATGGTTAATTCCTGATTACCAGGTCTGTCATCACCACTGTCTGATCTTCCACGGCTACGACTTCTACTGCGACTTTTGCTCCTGCTGCGACTACGACTTTTGCTTCTACTGCTACGACTACGACTTCGACTTTTACTCCGACTTCTGTCGCGCGCCTCTTTATCCTCATCTTTACCACCTTCTTCCAATTTTTCTTTTTCATCGTCAGTGCTGATATCACTCGCGTCACCAAAAAGCGCATCAGCTGTTGGTTCAGGTGCGTCTTTATTTTCCACCTCTTCTTTATTCACCAGTTCATCATCAGTGTCTGAGTCAATTAATGCTCGCAATTTTTTTGGCATTCCTTTGTCATTATCTGAACCCGAGCCGCTACTGCCACGCTTTCGTTTTGTACCACTCTCAATATCACTATCATCATCATCGGATTTTCTCCCTTTATTCGATTCATTATCGCTGTCATCACGACGTGGACTCTCTTTGCTCTTATTACCCTCATCATTCTTATCACTTTTTGCACTTGTTGGCGTAGCGGATCTTCTCCCACTCGTATTCTCATCCACTTTTACACTTCCAGGTGTCTGCGATTTACATCTACTACTGCGTTGTGATCCACTGCGCGATCCACGACTATCCGGTGTACCACTTCGGGATCTATCGGATTTCGGCGATCCAGGTGTTGTTGATCGTCGACTCGCTGGTGAATTTTGACTTGTCGATAATTTACGTGAACTCGGACTCGCTGAACGTTTACTTCGCGGCGAACCTGATGCATTTGAACCGGGTGACGTTGGTGACTTTGATTTTCTCTCGTGTGTATGCGATTTTGATCTTGATCGTGATCTATTTGAACGTTGAGTCGATTCTGATTTAGGACTGTCAGATCTTGCACTGTCTGCGGGCGATGGTGAACGTGACTTTTGCGATTTTTGTGACTGTACACTTGTGGAACGTGCACGTCTTGGACTGCCGCTCCTTGTTCTTGATCGTTGTCGAGCACTATTGTTACTTCTCACCGAATCAACACTAGATTGTCGAGATAATGAACGTGCCGGGGAATCATGTGATCGTGCACTGACAATAGATTTATTTGTACTCGGTGAATGGCTTCGTGATCTTGAACCACTGCGACTTGGCGCTCGCGGTGTTGCCGCCAATGATCTTGATTCATTCTCACCATCTGAATGATCACTCTCAGTGCGTGTTGATACGCCAGGTGGTGCATGCGATGCTGGACTTGCACTTCGTGATGATACATTTGATGACGCTGATCCACTGTCAGAATCCGATCCTAATCACAAAACAACAACACACAATTCAATATTGAGGTTATGTCAATATAAACTCAGCCACTATCATTATAATTCACACATAATTATCCATTTTTCCTATAAACAATCAATTAATTATACTATTTGTAAACAATAAATAATTGTATTTAAGCATATTTATTATAAAATAGCTCACCAGAATCGCCTGAGGAATCGCGTAATGTATTACGCGCTGGTGGCATGTTGATAATTTATTACTCTCATTAATTTCTGTATTATCGACATTTAAAAATTTCGACTATTGCGCGCGCATTAGTGGCGCTGCTGGTGTATTCTATAAAACCGCCAATTTTCGACCACAAGAGGGCCAGATGAAACGAGAACGAATTGCAATTACGTGTACGTGAAATGCCTGTGTATGTGTGTATGTCGGGAAGTTTCCAAAGAAGGAAGAAAGGATGGAAGGGCTGATGTCAGCCAATACAAACAACAAAGCAACAGATATTCACATCTGTGTATGCGTATGTATGCACATGTGTACATGCCCATATGGCGTCAGCGCAACCAGTGAAAATCACATATACATATATATATATATATAAGCATACCGGTCGGCAGGGCTGTAAAGGGAAAAGAGAACGAAACGAAGCCAGGAAGAGAGGTGCTATGTCGTGTCTCTACACATATTTTCCCCGTTTACATTCGAGTGACACCTGTTGCTCCTACAGTATTAAACATTATAAAGAATATTCAATGTAACAATTCAACGTAACAAACAAAATTATATTCATTTATTTATATATATTATTGTTGTTTATTGTAATGGCGAGTTTATTAGAGATAAAAGGACTATTATCGCGTCACAAAGCGACATTATTACGTGAATTAAATACAACTGATTTGCTGAGTGTATTGGTGAAACGCGGTGTAATTAATGAAGTTGACAGGGACGCTGTAGCTGGCAACGCTGATCGTTCAATTGATTCTGATATTGATTTATTTATTGATGTTATTGGTGCAAAAGGCTTTGATACATTTCGTGAATTTTGTTTTGCATTGGAAGCTGAATGTCCCCATGTATTGACTGATCTTCTTGCCGATCAGCATGGCGTTACTGGTAAGCAATTATTGTATTTTAATATTTATTTGTTTCAATTGAAATGGTGCAAATTGATGTTTAATTATTTAGGAGGAGATTGTCAGTATTATGAACAGGAGCGTCAGCAAATGCCACAGCATCATCAGCTGGATCAGCAGCAACAGCTACTGAATGATGAATTGCAATCTGCAGTTGTTAAGGAAATAAAAGAGCAACAGCAACGAATGCTATCACACCAAAATAATGATGGCAGTGGTGGTGGTGGTGATGGTGGTGGTGGTGGTAATGGTGATCCAGAAGACAATAATGAGAATGATAATGACGATATTAAACTAAACACTATCGCCAATGTGATGGAGCAATCAATGTCGACATTGGATATCAGTCAACAGGACGATTCAAAAAGTATTGATGCGAAAACTAATGAGAATTCCGCCAATTTCGTCAAAGATTGGTAAGTGAAATTCTAAAATATATAAATGTTATTGTTTGGAATTTTTTGATAATTCATAATAGGGATGTATAAAAGATAACAAAAATATATATTATAGGCTAACTGCGAAAACTAACAAAGTCAAAAAACATGATTTTCCACAAATTACATTTGAAGTTTAGAGGTTTATATAAAATCAGGTTGTCCTTGCACCCAATTAACTCTTTTTAAACTTAGTGTATTGAGTATATGAATAAATGTATAAAATATGACCAAGTTGACTTGGTTATTTTTCCTTGTAGTAAAAAGTGCTTGAAATTAAATAGTCATTATCGAGTGGTGGTAGATTTATTCTCACCGTTATAAGGGGTATAATGATTCGGCGAATTGTTCTAGCAATACAGATTACTTTTACTAGTGATGTCGTGATATTACCTCGAAATTTTCAAATTTTGTCTTGATCAGTTTTCGCAATAAACCCACGATATATTTATATATGAGATGTAAAGTAATTTACACCGAACGACTTTCGAGATTATTGTAGAAAATATTTATCCGATGTGTGGCAAAGGCCCATTTCTCATACGATTCAATGAAAAAAAAAAAAAAAAAGTAACATAAAATGAAAATGGCGTATATAGTGAATACACTAGTTTGTTTTACATGTGTGTAGTCCGAGTGAAAATTGTGTGTATGGACGTCAGTGCGTTGAACAGACAAGTTGAAAGTTGGTCAATCAACCTGAGAATTCATATCGTTTGAAATCGATTTAGAAAGAGGTGAAACGATATTCTGAATAATACGCGCGTATATGTACATATAAACATTCAAATATAGTACAAATATTTTTTGCAGTTAATCATAGCTATTAATTGATATTTACATTACACCATCTTTATTATACACAAATTAGTTTTTACATTTAAATATATTTACATATATTTTTTTTCCATTATTTAGGACGAATTGAAAAGTCACAAACAATTAAAACACCGGATTATTCATTAATACAAAAATAATGTTGTGATTTACATGAGTAATATTCAATCACAAAAATATTCACTTAGCAATGCTTTGAGTCGTTGATTATTATTAATTGACTTGTCTTAATTTACTGGTACAGAACAAAGAAAACAAAAACGGGAGACAAAATCAATTAATAATTGGATGAACGAATTGTCCGTCCAGTGTACAATCTTACGATTATATCGTGCAAAAACGTTTTAGCCCTATATCTTCCCATTATCTTCCTATCATCTCCAATCCAATGGCCGTGGAGTGCGTCAACCTCTCTCTCCTGGTACAATGTAGACAATACATTGTCATACATTGAACAATTGTATGTGTTTATCTCGGTAATTTCACTGTCCGCATAATAATTTATTGATAAATTCCTATAATAGACGAGTTATTCAATGTAGAAGCGGAAAAGCGAGAGAAAGGGAACGAATTTTTTTTTTTTTGTTTATTAAAAGCTCTCTCTTCCCTCTTTCAGTGTATGCTTCGCGTTATATATATATTTTTCATCTATATGTAGATGTATCGCACACGAGTAAGCACTCACACTCAGCACATTGACTAGTGCAATTTTGGTTGGCGTCACCGCGATGCCCATTAGTTCGTTATTTTGAGCGTTCTATTCCTCTTACGACAAAGTTTCACTCTGTCGCGTGCGTTCGTACGTATTCTATTTCACAATGTGCCACATTTTTCCCAACACACTCAATATTATTCCAGTATATTAGAGAAATATATATTGTAAAAGGAGAAACAAAGAGAAAAGTGACAATATATAATAATAATATATTTAAAATTGATTTTGACAATCGAAAAGCACACGAATAATTTGAATATTTTCTGATTCAACTGTTCATGATTATTTAAGTGAAATTCAGTTTGCTATTTACACAAAATTCATTGCGCACCAACCACACCATGAGAAATCACGCAACTATAATATAAAATAATAGAATACCTTCATATTCATACTGTGTATTTATACTATATATAGTTTGGAATTCAATCTGATTAAATAATAATTTTATACACAGATTAAAGTGTAAATTCAAACAATTTAATTAACGTGATGATGTATGGCGTTTCGTGTGAATGCTACGAGCGTGATGATATTGGTGAATGTGACGGTAGTGTTGGTGGTATTGCGAGTGATGATAATGTTGATTATGATGATGATGATGATGATGAAGAAGCTGATGGTGATACAGAAAGTTGCGATAATTCCCATCATATTCCAACAGCACCATTGGGCTATTTTGTTCCAATAAATACTGTCTATTTTGTTGAAACATTATCTCAATTGAATCCATTTTTATACGATGGCCATTCACCCTGCATCAAGACATCATCAACAACAGCAGCAACAACAACAACAACAACAACAACAACAAATAATCCTGGGAACATTATTTGGCCGTCAAGCAAGTAAAATCACACACTGCTAAATAATTATTCCTTCGTTATATTGAATACAATAAACTAATATATTAAAAATGTTAATACAGGCAACCATCCAATTACATTTTAACATGATTGCAATTATAATAAATTGGTTTTGTTACTACTACTAAAATCAGTCTGTCTATATATATATATTAGATAAATACATAGTAGCAACAATCATTATCATCATCATCATCATCATCATCATCATCAACATCGAATAATATATAATAATAATATTACAGATTAATTTATCAATTTAAATGTAGAATGCTGTCAAATAGGGTCAATGGTTGTGACAAGTTTATTATGGTGTAATGACAATTTAGTTTGTATTTCTTGCAATGTTTTTCCTTTAGTCTCAGGTACGAATATATATGCAAACACTGCTGACAATGCGGAAATACTGGCGAATGACCAAAATGTCACTGCACGACCCGTCAAATTAATCATTGTTGGAAAAAATTTTGTTACAACAAATACCAAAGTCCAATTGACCATAATTGATAGGCTGCTGGCAACGCCTTTTGTTTCCGGCGGAAATAATTCACTAATAACGGCATACGGCACAGCGCCATAACCAACACTAAAGACAACATTGAATAGTGAGAGGCATGTGAGTGGTAACCAACCAATTGCCGTGACATTAGTTTTATCTGCTTGTAATTTGAAGTAATAGCCAAGTACACCCAGACATAGAGTCATTGCTGTTCCGGATATAACTAACAATGGTTTCCTACCAAATTTATCAATAACTACCGCTACAATAATCGCCATAATAACTTCAATAATGCCAATTATAATTGTCGCTAAAAATGGATTAATTGTACTGCCGGCCTCAGTGAATATCTCAACAGTATAGAATAATACCGCGTCAATTCCACACATTTGTTGGAACCACATCAAACCAATGCACGTGCTCAATGCTTTTCTACCCGCGCGTGTACAAATTAAATCTGTCAAACCGCCACGTTGATTTTGCACACGCTCAGCCTCCTCTTGCAATAATGAAATTTCTTTTCGATATTCATAATCACTGCCGCGCAATATTATTAGCGATCGTTCCGCCGCTTTTATTTCGCCATTTTGTACCAGCCACAATGGCGATTCCGGTAAAAAATAAATTGTAAACATAAATGGCAGTAGTGTTGCACAGCAGGCAATATTAAATATTAAATATTCGGTATACGCACCGACAACATAAACAAATACAATACCACTTGAAAATAATAATGGAAAAAATGATCCTAATGCGCCGCGTATTGATGGCTCAGCAACTTCACCAATATAAACTGGCACTAAAACACACGCTGAACCCGAACCAATACCACCAATAAATCTCGCGATATACAAACTTGTTAAATCTTTGGTGAATATAATCATTAACCATGAAATAAAAAATGGCACTGCGGTAAGTATTATTGTAATTTTACGTCCAACTTTATCCGCTACCTTTCCAGCTGGTCCTGCACCCAATACTGCACCAAGTGGCATTAATCCACATACCCATGACATATCATTTTCCGTCATGCCAATAATAAATGAATCTGATGACGTTAAATAAGGACCAGTTGGCGATGTCCAACTCAATTTCATTCCACTTTGCATCGCTATAAGACCGGCTGTAAACAAATAAATATCATGAAAAACCAAAGAGAAATAAGCAGATCACTGTGAATTTCATAGGATTTTTTTATCTTTGTACTTTTTTTCTCTTCTTTGTTTTGTGATTTCATACTGACACCAATGTGTGTCATGGAAATACAAACAATAATGGTAGAGTATTATATTGATAATCTATTTGTTTTCGAATTTAATATCAAATAATAAATGATAAATAAAAATTGCAAAGAATACAATGTTGAATGAAAATAACGTATGTAATATTTTATATTGTATATTAATAAAGATACAGTGAAAGAGTATAAAGCAATATATGAATATGTGAACTAATGAGGAGAACAAACTTTGATCATTGAGGACATTCACTCGTGTTGATTTACTATCAACCTAACAAATTATCATATATATATATATATATACACTTGTCGACCGTGAATAATCAGCTTTTTAAAAAATAATAAAATATGTAAATGTCTCGTATAAAATTTTATTGTTTATAAATAATATTGGGTATAATTAAATGATTTAATTGGGGGTGAAAAATGAAAATTGTACTGACCAATGAAGGTAGCGAGATATTGAAATAATTTTCTTCCTTCATATGGCACTCGTGATGATTTACCAAGCATTGGCTCGGTAATTTGCCCATTTTTTTCTTTAGATTCTGTCAAATTACCACCAAGCATCTCCATATCCATTTTAATATTGTATTCTTCCACTTTCGCGTACTTTTTATAGCACGACTGATCTTCTTCGACATCCGAATTCATTACAGATGAAACGCCACTGTGTATATGAATCAAGTATGGCTTTCTGAAGTATATACGAGACAATATACTCCCCCACGAGCACACTGCAAACTCGTTCGCTCCTTCACTCACTCATACACTCACACAAATCACTCTATCTTTCTTTTTTTGTCAATCTTTTTTTTTTGCGCTATACCTCTCTTGTCTTGTCGCAGCCTCGACGTGTTATCTGTAGAAAGATTTATACCCAATTCAATCTTCAACGTTTGTATCAGTGCACTGTGAATTATTTCATGATTTTATTCTCTCTTCATTATTTATAGAAAATAAATTATTCCAATTATTCTTATAAAATGTACTCATTGGTAAATTAGTTTAGCAATAGAATTCCATTCTTTTTCCAATCACTTTTTCTTTCTTTCGCGTTGAGACAATTGAATTTGTGATTTGTTATCAATGGCAATTAGTTTCAGTTGCTATCAACATATTGCACACAAGTTGGCTGGTTGATATGAATTTTTTTTTTTTGTTATGTTCGTTCTCTATTTCCTCGATATCTTCTTTAGTTCTTCTTCTTCTTCTTTTTTTTTCTTCCTTCACCCTATACTCTTCTTTTTCTCTCGTCTCAATCTTTTATTCAACTCATCATCAGACTACAACTGATGCCCCACGACGACAATAGTCCACCAACGGTAATCGGTTGTCCTCTTTGCTTCGCCTCACCGCGATTAGTCCCCCACAATCGTGGGTTCGTAAAAGATTTTGTGGGAGAGACAATCGCGCGTGTGTATAGCCCTCTTGTCCGTATATTTAATCGCTTGCTTTACATGTATATATAATCACATTGCCGCCCACTACATTCCCATCATTAGCACAAAATTTCTATATCACCTCAGTTCATTTTATTCGTTTCTTCAATTGATTGTCTCTTTCCTATATATTTCTTTTTACATTGAGGAATTTTATGAAATTAATTTAATAATATACAGTGTTTTTATTTCCCTTGTTTGCTATAAAAGTTGATCAGCGTATCAGTTCACTCAACTACATCAGCAGATTTTATTCATTTTCGTACTTGGTGAAAAATTATTAACAACACAACAACAAATATATTTTTTTAATTGTGTATTAATTTTTTTTAATTTATTATTGCTACGTGGATGAATATAATAATGAAAAGAGCACTAGGTTTAACTGTCCAAAGTGCAATATATAAAACCAAGGACAATTAGGACAGCTTTTCATTTATAATCTTATCGCAGTTTTCATTACAGGAATTATTAAGATAAGATATTAATCCCACTTTTTTAAAAATTTTTTTTTATAATTTATTCATTTTTTTTTTCGTCCATTTTTTACATTTCTCACTTCCTCTTTCCTCAGTCATTTATTGCGGTGTAATCAGACGAGATTTACTAGACAGTCATGCAGGTGAATAACGCACATTGTAACTATTTTTTCAAATGATTTGTATGACACTTGAAGATTATAGAATAATTTAGATACACTCATACATATATATAATACTAAGAATTTTATTGTTTTTATTTAAATGACAACTAGATACAATTAATTCCATTTGATTGAAATTTATTTTACAATTAAATTATTACAAAACTTTCTTCTATTGTAATTTTTTTTTATTCTTTTCTCCAGCACTGAATGCATCGAAACTCAACGTTGGAGTGGATTCGTTGAAGAAATTTTGGAGGAACCTGTTGACGAACCGGTGAGTTATTTTCCTTCTTTATTATTCATCACTAAATGGAGGTGAAATTGTGTGAATGGAATTTCTCAATTTGGTCTTTTATTTTTCATTGTCACTGGGTTTTTTTCTTTTTCTCGATGAAAATTAACTGCGACGATTATATTTTATCACTATTTATTTATCATTTGGATAATGATACGTTGATAATTAGATGATAAGCAATTGAGTAGGAAATAAATATACATATAAATGTATATATACACATATTAATTTTTTTAGATAATAATAGCAGATGTATATATATTTGTCTGGATTTATGGGTAATAAAACGAAATAAATAATTTACTACAATAGACTCAGCACGTGAAACTGTCTCGGTTTATTCGATTTTATCAAATTTTTTTTCTCACTTTCTACAATTTAAAATTGACAATGAAATAATGTCTAATATTTCGAACTTTTCTTTTTTATCTATTTCAATAAATATATACAAAAATATTTATTATAAATTGATAAATTCCACGTTCATTTATAAGAATTAATTTACATACATGGAAATTCCGTCCAATCATCCGATTCTAATCGACGTATTTTATTTATCATTATTTTTATTAGCTCCTACAAATTTTAAATCGCGTTATTATACACCAATTTATTGCGAAAAATAAAAGATAACAATTAGAAATACACAATGGTGATAAACATATATTTTTATCTATCAATATAATTTATAAACCAATTTAATCAATATTTTTACATTGTAATGATATATTTTTGTTTTTTAAATGTCCGCTCAACTTAAAATACCCATGTTCATAAAATTTCAAAACACTTTTAATGAATCCACTATCTATATATATATATATATATATATATATATATATATATAATTGTATATTCATATACAATCACACACACACACACACATATATATGGCTTCTAATCCACTTCGCAGTCGTATACTCAGTACCCCCCCCTTTGCTCTTCACACCATGTCAGCTATCACCAATATATATTAACAAAGACACTCCACGGTCTTCCATAAAATTTCTATTTACATAACAATTGCAAATATTTGCAGAAGAAAAAAAATATATATAGTAGCAATAGTAATAAAGTATATTTAAAATTACATTTGCTTGTATATGTTTTTTTATTTCATCGTGTTTTATATTTATTTAGTCGAGTTATATAAATAAAATGGAATGATGATAATAGTGTCAGTGAATGGGATTAGATTAATTAAAAAATTAATGATAAAAAAAATTAAAATTGAGAGCGAGTGAACGCGGCTGCTGGAGCCGCCCCCATCATTGACACGCGTCAACCATGTCAATACGCTCTTTCTGATTTACCATCATTTATTTTATATATCTTATATATATGCACACACACATACACACATATGTATATAAAAAGAGCGCTGATGTTTAACTCGGCCATGTGCATAACACACAAATACGTAGACATGCACTGGTCGTTCCACAGCGTAACTTTAGTACTTTGATGGGCAGCAAGCAATGTAGACGCGCGATCTTGCATTTTTACAATATCAATTGTTTTATAAAAATAAAATAAAAAACCAAAAAAAAACGAGGTTTGCCCGATTATCCATTGCCAAATATTATTTTAAATATTTATATTTTTGTTTAAATAGATATTATATAAATTATTGATAAAGAGAGTGGGAATTGTATTAATAATGAAAATTCTAAGTAAATTATTTCGTGTTAGTGATAATGATGGCCATAAACGACACGAGTCATCGTCAAAATTACGCGGTAATTCTTATACAAAAAGAGTGAAATCCAAATCATCGTATGCAGGATCATTGCATTTACCGCGTGATGATTTTTTATTTGGTGATAATTATAGCACGAGCACTAGACGACGTCGACGTAAACATAGGGTATTTATTAATTATTATTACTTTATTGATATATTTGGAAAAAAATCATTTAAATGAAATTCATCAAAAAATTAAAGAAAAAATACTTATATTTCAACTGTTTATCCATGTGAATAAAATAATTATTATTTATCAAATAATATTGAAGAAAAAATTCATCCCTGTGACGTTGAATAGATTTGTTCAATGATACATTGATGAAAAATTTTCTTTTTTTAATGACAATTATAATTAAAAAAAAAAAATATTGAACAATTATTAAATATACATTCACAGCAATACAATGCAATTTATTACTTCATTTATGAATATAAACATGTCTATATATATGACATAGACATGTAAATTATACTACATGTATATTTATACTTTTATAGAGATATGTAATATTTTTCACGACATGATTTTGTTCTTTCTCACGGGAAGGGTTCGCGCGCACAATCATTATACCCACACAGACATCGACCTTGACACCAACTCTCTTTCAATGCACATATATATATATATCTAACCTCTCCTTTTTCACGGCGGATATATAGCGAGAGTGAGAGAATGGAGATATTCAAGGGACTTCCGGTGCGGTGAGAAATACATTTGAGTCAGAGCACCAGGATTTAATGCGGTTCCACGTATTTTATTTTATGTATATATATATATATATATATGTTCATTTTTATAGACGAATGGGAATTGAAGAATATAAGCTTATATGTAAGAATATAAGCTTTCAATCGATTACCCAAGCACGTGCGTTAAATTCGTAACGAATTGACCAATTAAAAGTTCACCTACAGAAAATAATCATTTTTTCAATGCCTTGAAAATTTTTTTCAATCATCAATGAAATAATTACTCATACTGTCGAATAGTTGGTACGATTTCTGATTGTTTGACAATCTATATCGATATTTTTCCTGTTTCAATTATTATTCTTTCTTTTTTATTATTTATGATTCACATATGTTTGGAAAATGCAGTAAATTATTCACCAGTAGGATTCAACAATTATGGATGATAATAAAATTTCTGTTAATATATTTTTACGTGAGAAAATAAACAAATAGAATTGCTAACATACCAACTTGTCATCAATTAAATTCAGCTATGTAAATCATTAGTTTGCGTGCAATCAGTGCAATGTACCTGCGTCAACATTGTCCTCGCCGCAAACATACGTACGCACACACACAGACACACGTGCACCCATATATATATATATATATATAAGTTGGACGATTAATAGGGACATGCTGAAGCAATAAACTCTCGACTATTACCTGACATAAACTGGTGAAGGTATGCTAATGTCTTTTGGCTTCTGCAGCATTTCGATTCAAATACAAAAAACCAATCAATATTGTTCGAAAATTTAATAGTACATATAAATAAATACCCATAAAAACACTGTGAATTAAAACGAGTGCAATTTAAAGAATGCACTTTGTTTATTGCAACATCGATCGTGAAACATCGTCGTCTGTATCGGCATTTAAATAAATAAATAAATTTTATTTCTTTGAAGAAAAAAATAAAAATATGGATACCAGCGCCACTGTCTTATATTTTTTGTAACAGAGAGGAATTAATTGACAAAAAGAAAGAAGAAAAAAGTGGATATCGTGGCCAGAGAAATGCAACATAAATATATACCTAAACAATAAAAAAAAAATTGAATGACGAAGAGGGCACCGACCGCAATATTCTTTAAGGGCTTGGCCGAACCTCCAATCTCAACCACGCCCTTACTTGGTACACACACACACACACACACACATATATATTTATTATCTACATACATATTGAAGTATACATCTTGCGATTTGTCATTTTTATTATTTATTTGTTTTATAACAACAGCGCTCACGATCGAAAACAAAAAAAAAATTAATTTCAGTTAAGATGAGAGTCAATCACTTTTCAATACTTAACGTTGGAATAAAAAGCAAAAGTTTAATAATTTATAAATTGCGTTGAAGCACGTGTGTGTATGTGTGTTTGCGTGTGCGCGCTATGTGATGATGGCCATCGCCACCTTCATGGTATCGTTGAAAAAAAGGAGGGAAGGCGAGAGAGAGAGAAAAAAACAACAAATAAAAATCACTGTGCAATTAACTCTCTATAAATATAAATATATATAAATAAAAAAATTTTTTGCAGAGTTTGTGCATCAGTCATGATTGTCGTTACTCTTTTTCTCTCTCTCTCTCTCCTTTACTTTACTCATATCAACACTCTAACTATTATACAAACATAGTGAATAGAGTCAAGTGTATATATGTATATATATATACATATAATATGTGTGGAGAGTTGGTGAACGTTTGTATACACTTGAGCATTACTTGCTATAATGCTGTTGGGACTTGTTGGGACTTGTTATATACATTGCGCCACGCGAGAAAACGCAGCTTTTAACGACCTCTCGCAACAATCTCGCCAACTAAAATCATTTTGGACCAGTATATAACATATATATATATATATATATATATACATATTAACTCGAAACCAAACCGGTGTCGGAGCAAGCAAGAGAGCAAACTTCAACTTTTATCCTTCTGCATTCGCTCCTCCAACTTTTCACTCACTCGCGGGGTCCGGCCTTCCACTTTCGTATTATAACCATACTGTATTACTACTACTACTACTACTACTACTACTATTGCAACTACTACTACTACTACTACTACTACTGTTGCCACTACTATATACATACGTATATTACGTCCAACGACACAGAGGAGGACTATACTCTCCCTCATGAGCGTTCCTTGGCACGGCCCCGCAGTCGAGTGCGTTCCTCCTTGCTGTCAGGATTATATCTACCTGTAAATCTTGCACGACACATGATCCGCGTATATTTAATAGCAAATCACTTGGATAATTATAAATATATCTAAACAAATAAATACATAAATGTGATATACAATATCGTATTATTGTTTTGAAACACATCAGTATATATAAATATTTATTAAATATATTGAATTTGCTAAATATATATGAGTTATACGAATATTGTGCGATAGATTTTTATTTTATTTATCGTTGCATTTGTGAGATTGAATGTGCAATGTGAAATAGAGATTGATATTGTACTTGTTCTCTTTCAACTTATTTATTTATCGTTCAATTCTGTGTTGTTTTGTTTGTTTTTTCTTTTTTTATTATTATTGTTTTTTGTTTTTATTTCATGTAATTTTATTGAAAGATACTGCGAAAGGATAAAGTTATAAAAAATAGTGAGATAGGGTGGGGGCGCGAGAGTGAAAGAAAGATAGAGAGAATTGTCATGGAGAGAAACGTTGGTGAGTGGAGGTCGCTTGGAATGCTCGACGGTAACAGGTAGACAGAGAGAGAGAGAGAGTGACCGATATCACGATAACCCATGAGAAGAAGTGAGAAAGGGCGAGGCAGAGGGGGAAAAAAAGGAAAGACAGAAAAAGAGAGAAAAAAACGAAAAAAAAAGAAAGGGAATAAGAGAGTCTTGAAAAATTTTTGGCTTCTCTCTGAATCTAATCGGCTTTCATATGGACACAAAACGGTGCGGTTAGTTTAAATATAATGTCGGTGTGTCAGTTTGCTTTGAAGAAAATACTTTGAATAAAGAGAAATTGTTTTATATTGAATAGAAATTCTTTTTTTTTTTGTTTATTTCGAGTGTATAACACAAAGTGTGGAGAATATAATGAATAATTTATTCATAGCGCTGAAATTGATACAATTTTCGTTTTATTAAATTGTGAATAATATACAAATGTGCTGTATAGAATGGAATTATAACGCTAATTATAATAAACAAGAGGTGAATTTTTGTTCAATTGTTGTGAAGAAATTATGGATAGAAACGAGAATGTGCCTGGGGTGTTGGGTGGTAATAATGGAGGATCACCACTTGGACCAACACAATCATCACCACAAACACAAATACCAATGCACAATTCCATTGGAACTGGCGACAATCAGGTATTCATTAATAAATAAATAAAACAAAACCATTACAACAAACAGAAATATTAGAATTTATTGCGAAAAGAAAAAGAAAAAGCATTCATAAATCAAAAAAAATTGCATTTTATTTCCATCAATGTTGGATTAATAATCATGTGGAAAATAAAACAGAGAAAAAAATGTAGATAGACATACATACATATATATATATTTAATCGGGCGACTTTCCATCCAACATATAGTTACATTCCGGACGCATTTATATCCTATACATAAATATATAAATATATATATGGAGATAGATCATGGTTATATATATATATATTTTATAAAAGAGATTGGAAATATACAGGCACATGCACTCAATCGCAACGGGCGTATGAAAAAAAAAGAAAAGAAAAAAATAAAAATGAATTAACTCCTCTGAGAAATTGTATTTATATCAGAAAATATTATATTAAATCCTGGTATATGTTTATACCACGTTTATATATTATATAAAAATAGTATGAAAATGAAAAAAGAAAAAAAAAATTTATTATAAATAAAAATAATGAATGCAGTAGTGCAGCAACGGTTCATATATGCAGGGACTAAATACCAAGAGTTTGACTCACTCGTGTCTGTATAGTAAACTCCATGAGATAAGAATGTCGTTAGCCAGATGTTCCAAGAGAAAATGAGTATAGATATAAATATATAAATATTTAAAATGGAATAATAATTGTTATGATTTTCTCTCTTTTTTCTTTCGTTTTTTGTTTTATTTATTTATTTATTGGTTTCGTCGCTTTATATTTTCATCTGTTATAATTTGTTTTATTGCAATTGTTATTATACATAAATGATGTTAAATTATCGAAATAAGGGAGAATGTCGATTTCGTTATTGAATCTATTGTTATTTTAGCATTACCGGTGCATTTGTATGTGTATGTCTGTTTGGCTGTATATATGTGTGCTGTCGAGTACAAATTGTACATCAACTTTTATGGCAATACCATTCGCATACCTCTCGCATACGTAACTTTGTACATTGTGTGAGCAATGTTGCAACCGATAAAATTGTGAAATATTTTATGTTTATTCATTTTTCGATGATGGGTGTGTATTGAAGAATGTTTTGAATTTTTATTTATTTTAATCATTTTTTATTTTATTTGGAAAAATATTTATGTGCAATAATTGACAAGTGCAAAATATAATTCCAAGTAAATTCACGATTTTTCATTAGTGTATAAGTTATTTCGTTTATTTATTTATTTGATTATTAATTCATTTAATATTAAAATGAATAAATAAATAAAATGAAAAGAAATCTCGGTCAAACGTCCTTGAGGACTTGTTTGTTCTTCACGACCAAGAGCAATAAAAAAAAAAACGGCCACGCAACTAATAAAAAAAAAAGCGAAGAGAAGAGAAAAAGAATGAGATAGAGTTCGACCACGCATATACCTGTGTCCTAATTGTTCTTCAGGTCTGAAAAGGTGAACTTGAATCTATTCCCACATATACACGCAATTCTGCGCGTTTTTTTCTTTCTCGAACCATTTAAAAAATGAAAAAAAAAAATAATAGTAATAAAAAAATATTGATAATAATGAGTGAAGAATTTTATTCACGCGGTGGAAAAAAGAAAAAAAAACAAAATGAATGAGTGTTGAATAATTGATGAGACGAGAAATAGATATAGCACAAAGTGAAAGATATTTATTTGTCCTTTTCATCTATCTCTACTATATCACGCAAAGTTGTAGATTGCAGCATTACCGGCAAACACAAAATATCGGACGGTAAAGTAGAAACTAAGATAAGATAAAAAAAATTTTTTGCGCTAAATTCTCGCATTTTTAGTACATATATATGTATAGTTTATGAATTATTGTATAACTTTGTAAAATAAAAATTGGCCATATTTTTCATTTTTTTCAATTTATATAATTAGTTATATGAAGCAAAAATTGTCAGCGAAATTTTATTGCGACGGATGACTCATTTTGCTTTAGTAATTAGTGTGTCTTAGATTATATACGTCTATACATATATGCATAAATATATATGTATACATTTCTAACACACAGAGAGAGAGAGAGAGAGAGAGAGGGGACGAATGGCCGGTGTCAACAATCTCCCTTTTATTCAGACCGAACAATTTTTTTTCTTCTTTTACTCTTAGGCCTATGGGAAAGTATATATATATATATATATATACCACCATATATAACAAAGGCATTCCTGAAGCATTATTCAGCGTTCGCGAGTGCGACAGGTTGTTCGATGCGAGTTTAAACCTGCAAAAGTCTGAGGTGGTTCCTCCGAGAAAAAAGAGAGTCTAAACCGTATCTATATAGATATGTGTATGTGTGTGTGTATATATATATGTTCGTATACATTTTAAAATCAAGAAAAATCCGCGATTTTAATCGTTTAAATGTCAAATAGTTCTATTTTTGTTTAGTGGATTGAATTCCTGACCAAAAATAGAATTTCTGATCGATGATCTCATTCAATTTCAATTTTCTGTATTATAACATTATAATTCGAAATTTCTCCTTTTTTTATTTGATTAATCGCTGTTTTTTCGTCAGATTTCAGTGGTTTATTACAGAAATTGTCCAATTAACTACAAAAATATTCACTATCAAACGTAAAATGTTACATTTATGAATTTAATTAACAAGTAGCTCTGCTACATTGTACACATTATTCAAATTAATATTCTTAGCGCGACATTCAATAGAATAATTTGGAATTTCATCGAAGGAAATTACGAATATTACAACACTGACAGTAAAATTGTTATATTATATATATATATATATATATTTATTTAAACAACCAAGTCAGATTTATTTTCCAGCTATGTTTTGCTTAAAGTCGCGAAACTTTGCACTCACCTCTATTACAAATTACAAAATATTATTTATGCAAACAAAATCGTACCATCAGAATAAAATAAAATAACTGTAGAATTTACACACACACACACACACACAAATATATATATATATATATATATATATATACATATGTATACACACAATTACTTCATAAATCAAGTACTATAACAATAATTGATATAAATAAATAAAGCAATGGATAAAAATGAAGTAAAGTCCAAACAAAAAAATTCCAATATACAATTTTGTCACAAGCAATTTATCATTATTTCTTTTGCACCAAGTTCGATTCGATCACTTGTGACATATAATACACTGAAAGAAACGCATGGCCTCTGGCAGTCAGTCGGTCACGAACCGCCACGGAGTGTACACGTGCTTTATTCATAGTGCATAACGTCCCTACAAATATATCTAAATATATCTACACAAATATTAACGTTGTATTTATTATAAATATATTTTAAACACGTATTTAAAAAATAAAATTTACAATTAATAAATAAATTGTCGTAGAACAAGTGCTGTGAATAAGTGCAGAAATATCGTGAAAACATAAAATGGCAAAAAGCAAAGTACCCATCGCATCTATTTATCTGAACAATTAAAATATTTTATCATGATCAAGTGTAAATTGTAAGAAAAAAAAAAAAAACTTCCGCTAGGCAACAATATAACACAGCAGTATAATTCCCAATCTTTCTCTCTCTCTCTCTCTCTCTCTCTCTAATTTAGTATGCAAGCTGCATATTGTCGAGCTCATCCGCTCCAAGTGTCCGACAATACATGTCTCTATATATACATATATACACACACAAACACACAATTCATCACGTATTTTTAAACATAAACTGTCAAACATCCTCTCTCTCACCCACATATAATCAATAAAATAAAACAAATTCACATATTTATCACAACTTATCATAATTGAAATAATAATTTATTCTTTATTTTTCCCCTTTTACAATACCCATCACTAACACACAATAAAAGTCATTCAATAATATCCATTGTGATATAAAATAAAACAATGTGATTGTAATAAAAAAAAATTATAATACCATTGACATTAATATGAGTGTAACAATACGAAGAATAAAAAAAATATATCAATTTAAATATCAAATATTTGGATAAATATTGAAATAATATTATAAATATAATATTATAGTGTCATGCGAATCGATAATATAAACATAGTGCAGAAGTTAAATGCGGTAAGATTGATTTTGATTAATAGAATGCCATTTTTAATTAACGAAAAATGAAAGAAAAGAAAAGGCAATAAAAAAAGAAAGGAGAAAATTTCTCTCGTATAAATTGTGCTTTGAAATACATCTCTAATGTGAAATAATGTCGAACTATGAATGAGCAATTATACTTTTATTTAGATGTTTTAAATGAAAGAGGGATTAGAGCGCGTAATGTACGCTGGTTACGCCAATTAAATCCCGTATAGACCTACATAAAACTGCCTTGCCACGTCCTTGACAATTCGACGCCGTTGTTGCATCACACACGCGATTCGCCTACTACTTTATATACGCAAACACATTTATCATACCTTCACGTATAAGTATACACGCACACTCGCAGTCGTCAATGTGAGTGAAGAGTGAACGGCAACTGGAGAGATTCGAATAGACATCACATCACAGTGTTACACTTGATAGAAACTTATTTATCTATGTCCATCTATCTATATACATATAATTGTGTACATTACCATTTTATTATGATGGTAAAAAGGAATAATTGTGAGAATGGTTTCGTTCACTTCTATTGCCAATTCATTCTTCTAAATCCGGGACTACACCAAAATCCTCCCTCGATAGGGTTACGAAATAAAAAAAATAAAAAAATGAGAAAAAAAGAACAGGTATAGGAGTAAAAAAAAACCAGGCGAGGCTCTCTCGAAAAATTTTCTCCACTATGCCATTTACGTTTTATGTAACTTCTCATCTAGAAAGAAAACCGGATTTGTTTATAAATGTAATGAGGTTGCTGCGTACATTTATGTCTTTCTATTTAATTTATAATAATATCTGTATTTCATTGAATTGTAATAATGTCAATGAATATTTTAAAATTATAGATTGAATTTATGTTGATATGATATTTTGGCAAAACGAAGATAGATCTCGTTTGTGTTATGTGATAAACTTGGATTAACATAAAATTTCATACACTCTTTTTGACTCTGTTATTGGCATTGCCACTTCATTAAATTCATATTCAATAACTGAATAAATAAATGAGATATAAAAAAATTGGCCAAAGTCTAATTAAAAACATAGTTGCAATATTCTCATGTACTTTCTCTGTAATTAATTTAATAACCACAGTTAAACGCATTTTTTCTTTAAAATACATCATTAAAACTCAAAATTAGCTAATAAATAATAATAATTGTACGACAAATATTGCTATAAAACCAAAAATGATTCTTATGTTCTTTTTTTTTTTGATTGAATCAAAACCTTTACAAAAAAAATGAACGTATACAATAACTAACACAAGGTACAAATGACATGACAAAAATTATTTCGCTTGAAAATAAATCTTAAAAGTCATATATAATGATGTCATGAAAAATAATTATATTTATTGTTGCAGGTTGGCGACAGAGGATGGGAAGTGCATCATGTGACAGTAACCCGTGTACCGGGTTACGGTTTTGGAATAGCAGTGTCCGGTGGTCGTGATAATCCACACTTCACTAATGGTGATCCAGCAATTGCAATATCAGATGTATTAAAAGCCGGACCGGCTGAGGGCAAACTTCAAGTAAATGATCGCATAATATCAGCGAATGGTGTATCACTCGAGGGCGCTGATTATGGCGCGGCTGTGCGAGTATTACGTGACTCGGGTTCAACAGTACTGTTGGTTGTTAAACGTCGCGCAATTGGATTAACGCCTGGTTCATCACCTGGAAATGCACCGCCGCAAAGCCATCGATTGACATTAACGCGAAATAATAAAAGAGATGATTTTGGAATTGTATTGGGATGCCGGCTGTATGTGCGTGAGGTAACGCGTGAAAATACTGGTGCTAAAACAGGCGATATTGTTACGCGTATTGGTGGTGTCGCCGCTGATAATATGAGTTTAAAAGAGGCGAGGAAAATTATGGATCAATGCAAAGACCGTTTGTCAATTGTTGTTAGTCGTGAGACACCATTGAATGCCATCAATAATAATTATCAACCGGGGAAAGGTGAGAGCGGTGAATTTTTATCGGGAGCGAGTTATAGCAGTCAAAATCTTTACGTACCACCGCCAACAAGACAACCAATTGAAGATAAAAGTAATCTTGCACCGCGCGGACGGTCGCGCGGTCCATTAATGGATGTTTCATTGAGTCAACTTGATTTACCTGCGACACCGACTGTCGATCCACCACGACCACCACCGCCAAGAATGGAAGGTGATGAAAATGAAAAGAGAAAACAATTACATTTACTTATCTATAAATAACCAACATTATTTCTATTTTTTTTTTTAATCATTCAAAATGTTTTACAGATTATTACACCACTCGGAGACAACTTTACGATGAGGATCCACTAATACAACGTTCAAAGCAACCAATGTAACGATTGCTTTTGATTTTCTTTCACGTTTGTACATACATGTATGTAGATATCATTCGGTTAATTGTATGTTATTATTTGGATTTATAGGCCGGATCCGCGTTTTATAACTTTCCAAAAGGAAGGTTCTGTCGGTGTACGATTGACTGGTGGAAATGAAACTGGCGTATTTGTAACGGCTGTTCAACCGGGAAGTCCGGCGTCACTGCAGGGATTGCAAGCCGGTGATAAAATATTGAAAGTTAATGATATGGATATGAAAGGTGTGACACGTGAAGAAGCCGTTTTATTTCTTCTATCACTTCAAGAACAAATTGATCTTATTGTTCAACATCGTCGTCAGGAGTATGATCAAATAATAGCGGGTGGTCGTGGCGATTCTTTTCACATAAAGTTTGTATTTATTTTGTCAATTAATTTCAAAAGTTAACTATCAATTATTATTCTTCTTTATTTTTATACGATTCAATAATAGGACACATTTTCATTACGAACAACCGGAAAAAGGCGAAATGAGTTTTCGCAGTGGTGATGTTTTTCACGTGATCGATACGTTACATAATGGGGTTGTGGGTTCGTGGCAAGTATTTAGAATTGGTCGAAATAATCAAGAAGTGCAGAAAGGTACTATTCCAAATAAAGCGCGTGCTGAAGAACTCGCCACCGCGCAATTTAATGCAACGAAAAAAGAATTGAGCGCGAGCGAAAGTCGCGGTAGCTTTTTCCGCCGTAGACGCGGCAGTCATCGACGATCAAAATCACTTGGAAGGGTAAACAACACGACAATTTAACTTAACAATTATCATTATGAATTGTTCAATTAGTTAGTTTGAGAGTGTTAAATATTATATAAATGAATTGTTTTATAATATTTCAGGATCATTGGGATGACGTGGTGTTTTCCGACAGTGTAAGCAAATTCCCGGCATATGAACGCGTTGTATTGCGACATCCTGGATTTATCAGACCAGTCGTTTTATTCGGACCCGTTGCCGATTTGGCACGTGAAAAATTGCTCAAGGATTTTCCGGATAAATTCACATCGCCCCGTGAGTAAATGAAAAATACGAACTCATTTTTATCCAATTATAATACAGTGGCAGTAGAAAAAAAAAAGCAAAGCTTCAGTATTAATCAGTATTAGTAATGAAATAAATATTAGTAATTCAAGTATTGAATGGAGTTTAATTATATTTATTGAATTTTTTTCAGAAATGGAAAGCCAAATGGAAGAAATTAATGGTAAAGGAACAAAACCATCAGGAATAATTCGTTTAAGTGCAATAAGAGAGGTTATGGACAGAGGAAAACATGCATTACTTGATATAACACCAAATGCAGTCGATCGACTTAATTATGCTCAATTTTATCCGATCGTTATTTTCCTCAAAGCTGAAACAAAACAAGTAGTGAAAGAGATGCGAGCGGGAATACCAAAGTATGTCTATTCAATATCACGTATTGTACATACCGTGGACTTATTGCGAAAACTCATCAAGTCAAAAAACTTGATTTTCCACAAATTACATTTGAAGTTTAGGGGTTTATATAAAGTCGCATTTTCATTACATGCAAACACAGTTTTTAAACTTGGAGTATTAAGTATTAGCTCAAGACTTTCAAATTTTGACTTGATCGGTTTTCGCAGTAAGCCCACGATATTTATTATTGGTCATTTAATAATAATTTCTTTCGATATTGTCGATTTATCAATGATTGAAATTGGTTAATTTATATTCAGGTCGGCGCACAAAAGTAGTAAGAAATTGTTGGAACAGTGTCAAAAATTGGATAAAATATGGGGTCATGTATTTAGCGCAGTGATTACATTAACTACACCTGAAGCATGGTATAGAAAGTTACGAGAATTAATTGATCGCCAACAGCAGGGTCCATTATGGATGAGTCAAACAAAGGTAAGGCAAATGATTATGAATTATTCAATAAATAAATAGATTTTTTTTACAAATTTTAAATAGTTACTTTCAAATGTTGTGTACATTTAGTAATAAAAGACAATTTTTTAGTTTATTGTTGCTCTTTGAATGGTTGTCTATTTAATATGCTTGTTTGAAAATGAGAGGAGAAAAAAAAACATTCGGACAAACAAAAGAAGTAAATGAAAAAAATATTCGTGTGTTTAATAATCGGTGTCAATAATATTTAAATCACAATTGCATGCTTAATTATCTTTGGAAATTCGATTTCATTTGATGAATAAAAAATTTATTATTGTGGTGATGGAATGTGCACATACAATTGTGCACAAATAAAAAATAGAACAAAAAACAAATATCTTTTATGTAGATGTATTATTTCTGTATTTGTGAATGATTATTTATTGAATGCTCATGAAAATGATTATAATTGGATAATGCAATGAGCAGAAAAAAAATATGTGTAACTCTTTATGGGGTTGGTGTTGTAGCCCATAGAAATGGTGTCGGATCTATACCTACCACCTTTATACTATCCTTATCGACCTGTCAGCCCAATTCCATCAGCAATTTCCAATACTAATATCGAAATTTATCATGAGCCAAATAACAATATATATATTTCACAATTTCCACCACCACGACCACCATCACCACTCATTACATCGTCGCCGATCCGATCACCATCATTATCATCACCACCACTGCCGCCACCACCACCACCACCACCACCACCACATCCCACTGAGAGTGTCATTCACGAGCAATTTTTCGGCTACATTTAAATCGCTTTATTAATTGCATATGTGTTCCATTCTCATTCACGCAACTTTTATTTCTCTTTCACTGATTATCACCTCTTATTCATTCATTCATTTGGTATTTGTTATTATTCCTATTGCATGATGATTTGTTACGCTTTATTGCACGTGTGCATGTGAAAGTACAATGTCTGCTATTAAAAAAAAAGAAAAAAGACTCAGCATTAAAAAATAATCAACTAAACAATATAGAAAATAAAGAGAAAATAAAAAGCATCATGGCATTACAAAGCAGAAGTCTAATAACGTTTGATAGCTGACTAATTGTTACTAAATATTTATTTGTTTAATGTTAATTTAAGATATTGGCATAATATTGGCTTTTATAATTAGTGGAAATTAAATAAAACATGATTATTTTCTTGATCATACTTATAAATAACAGATATCGAGGAATATAAATCCCATTGCTATCTTTCTTATTTATTATAATTTTTATTTATTTTTTTTATTATCCATTATAACGTTCATGTAATATGTGGTGTCCTGTTATGTGTGTTCTTGCGCCGCGTAGCCGGAAGAGGCCCTCTCGGATGACTTCCTCTTCCCGATGACATCACGCCTCTCCTACGCCTCTTCCCCGGAGAGTGATTTGGAATTAAGCCCCGCACCTCCTCTCCCCGGCGGTTTGGGTCCACCTGCGCGATTAAAAAGCAGCTCGGATCCCAGTATCGCTACTCAAGATGATACCGCAGCGCCACCACCTTACACGTCCAGTTATCAGGTATCAAATTTCAATATCAAATGAAATTTTAATATTAACCAAGTGATAATAAATTAATTGTTACACTGGTACGTTGAATTTTACGTTTTTTTTTTTTATTTTCTAGGCATTTGAACAACACAAACGATCGATTGGTGGACCTAGTGATAGTAAATACGGTTTCTCTGCGTCTGGAACAATAAATGACCCATCGGGAATGTCACTTTATCCTGTTGGACCGCCATCGACACGATCGCCGCATCAAGGTCCACCCGATTTACCACCGCGTATTGATAGAAATGTGAAACCGGCGGGAAATCAAACGCAACGCGGTGGTACAATTGGACGCTCGACAGCTGATAGACTTATAAATAAAACCGATTCTATATTGGATATGGGGAATTATATCAATGCAACACCTCATCGTGCCAATACAACATCATCACTCGAACGTCCACATCCAAAAACCGTAAGGAATACTGTTTCCTTTCGAGTGATAGTAAAATCCATACATCAAAGTTGTCCTTTTTTTTATTTAAATATTCAATTAATATGGCATATTTTGTTTTTATTTGATAGGGAAGTTATGATAGCATGTCATCTTATGACTCTTACAATATTAATGGTAATGCTACATATACTGGAAATAATTTGAATTCACCAGCGGGTCGTTTGGGTCCAAATGTACCGGATGATTTGAAAACCGGTAATATACCAGTGTCGTCGCAAAGGGCTCATGATCCTTACAGATTTACAAGATCAACAGCACAACCGGCATTGCCTAATCAAGAGTCGCAAGCACGAACTGATTACGCCAAATACAGGTATACTAGTTATAATAAAATTTTGCTTCTATCCAATTTGTTTTTTAACAATTTCATATACAAAATTAAAATGAATATTATTCAGGATAGTGGCGCGCAAACCTCGACAATTTCGACGTGCTTCTAGAATGTATATATCCCGTCATAATACACTAGTTTGAGTAATTACTATGCCCAATCCCTCAATTCTCATCAATCATAATTTTTTATTTGTATTTATTTGCACCTGA
The DNA here is from genome assembly GCA_910591685.1 of Galerucella tenella. Taxonomy (NCBI): domain Eukaryota; kingdom Metazoa; phylum Arthropoda; class Insecta; order Coleoptera; family Chrysomelidae; genus Galerucella; species Galerucella tenella. The sequence continues at coordinate 46,267 of CAJUYH010000022.1, forward strand.
CAACAATTAAATATGCTCGAATACTTAGAATTTTACTATTTTATTTTTTTTTTTGTTTTGTTTTTTCGTTTATTGTAGTCGCACAGGAGATCACAAAACTGTTCCGCCAACACCGGGAAAATCTGCAAATAATGGTATGGGCACATACAAACCCGTACCGCCACCAAAACCTAAAAATTATAGACCGCCACAGCAACAACAAACTGTCCAAGATGAAAATAATACCGGCAACAATATATATCAACACTCAAAGAGTTATTCAATAACACCGTCACACCTTCACAATGGCGTATGTATTCTACCAAGTAAATAAAGAATGAAATAAATAAAATAAACTATATGAAAAAAAATAAAAACAAAAAAAGTCATTTTCAATACTCATTCAATGCGATAAAATTAATTACAAACAACTTTTAGGTGGAAAATAATGCGAATATTCAACGTAATAGTAATCAATATTATTACAATATTCCGCCGCCAACGCGAAACAGTGATGGAAATAATTTTTTAATCAATTCAAATCACAATCATACAACGCCAAATCACAGCCACAGTCTCAGTCACACACATTCACATACAAATCCACCGTTAGCCGCTGCCCATTCGCACAGCAATAGCGCTGGACAATTAACACTTGGTCACAATCATAATAGAAATAATGTCAATCACAATGGTCACAGTCACAGCAATAATAACACCAATAATCACGTTAATAGTCATCATAATGTGACATCAGCAGGCGCAACAACAACAAATTCCGGACATAATCGGGAGCCAAGTGGGTTGGATCTTGCCGGTAGCCGCGAACAAAGAGGCAGCGCATTTGAATTATATCGAAAACCTCCGATGCATCATCACAATGTGAGGTAATAAAATTAATTGTAAATTTAAAAAATATATCCATCTTTTAATCATTAGTATAACTGGCAAATAATTAAAAATATAATCACATAAAACAACTTTGCTGTAAAAAAAAATTTTGTCAACTTCATGCAAATCGTGTATTTGTTTATTATTTAATTGTTTTCATAATTCAAAAGTATAAATAAAGCAAAACAATATATTACAATATATTTGAGTAAACAAATAAGTCTTGATTCCGGCAGTGTTGAAATGTTTGAGTATTAAAACATTACCAAGAATATAAAATAAATTTCAAAATGAAATATTTCAATAATTGTGATAATTGTCGTACGGCTATATATTTTCATTAAATTCACAATTATTACTCAGATGCAAAATTTTATCGCTGCCCTGAGTTGAAAGCAATACCGGTAGTAAATTATATTCGCATGAATTTGGCTCAAGTCGCTGAATTATACACATAAATAATAATTGCACATAGAGCAAATGAATAAATAATTAAATTAATTAATTATGCATTATATACTAACTAAAATTGTTGGGGTGATGGTTCGTTATCAAATAGGAATACAGGGGTGACTCAGGGTGTATTCAATAGTGAGGGTGGTGTACTTGAAGGCCCGGGTGGTGTAATTTTAATAATACCACCCGGTGCAATTACACCAAATAAACAGCAAGAAATCTTCTTTGCCGTAACAGCCGCGCATTTAATTGAATCGAATAATTACCACCACGAACATGGACGCCATTCTTCAATCTCACCGCCAATGAATAATGGTGAGCTCTGTCGCAGTCAATCAATTGAAACAAAAACAAAAATGAACGAACGGGAAATGATTAAAATATGGTGACGGAGTTTGGCTGAAAATTTGGGGCTGCTATTTAATGATATTTATAAATTACGCATGATACGAATTCGTCTGTAATTGGTTTCTTCAGATTACAATTATAAAATTGAATTGTAAATTAGGAGTAATAGTTTGTTTATTAATTATTTTTTTATTATATTTATAGGTGAATCGTTGTTGAGTCCCCTGGTGGAATGCGGTCCGCGTGGAGTTGAATTCATGACACCTGTGGAATTGCGCATTCCTCATAATGCAACGCCAGCACATCGTTTGGCATTAAAAGCCATTGATGTTCATAATTATGTCAGTAATAAATGGTTGGATATAAAATTGCCCGAACCTACATCGAATTTTATACGTGTTAAACTCGATCATTTTTAATAATTGAAAATTAATTCTTCCAGTGTTTTTTCCCCGTTTATTTTTCAATTTCACTTCCTATTTTTCTATTCACATTTTTATTATAATATAATATAAATTCTCTGTGAGAATTATTTGTTTCTCTCTTTAAATATTAATTGTTTATATATATAAACAAAAATATATAAATATTTTTGTTAATTTAACTCGCAGTAACCAACAAATATCCGGCATAAAGGAGAGCAAGGCTGAAATACCAAATGAAATAACAGATTGTATCGATTTATATAATTATGTAGAAGAAAAAGCAAAAATACGAAAGTGATAATGGAACAAATTCAACGTTGTTACTAAAAAATACTGCAATTTTTTCATTGTAATACGTCTCGTACAGTTCATTTTTCTTATTGGTTATAAAAAAAAAAAAAGAAAAAATTATATGCTTATGATTAAATAGATTTATGAATTCATGTGACAAAAACGCATATAATGTATAATTATATACTCTTATAAGAATATATCATGCATTTTTGCGACTTAATATTCGCTCAATTCAATTCCATTAAATTCCTGTTAGTTAGCGATCAATGAAAAAAAAAAAAAAACAAAATATGGAATATCATCTGAATAAAAACGAATGATTTATATAGTAAAAGTAATAAACAAATACTGAAACTCTGAAATGTTCAGTAGTACATTAGATGAAATACCACAATAATTTACATAAGTTGTATATTATAAGATTGTAATGAGTAAACATTGATAAACACATTTTATCCAAATAATGAATTTGTTTAATTATATAAATTTCTATTAAAAAAGAAAAAAAAAACAATTTGATAACTCACATGGAAACTTTATTTCATTGAATTTAGGTTATGAAAAAGCGCAACTTTTCTTGTTTAACTGTGATTCATTGGTGAAATGACACATTATCAATATCAAGTGCAAACATAAAATGAATTTCAATCAAAAATACGAAAAAGAAATTGCGGGAATTCGTATTTTAATTCGATATTTCTATTGTTGTTGATGGGGGCATCACTATCTATGTTTAGATTGGTGAAAAATTTTATTTTTAAATTACCATACGGCTGTTACTATAGTAACGGGTTTGCGAACAAACGTCAACAGTAACAATACTTCAAGTATATCCATTCATTGTCTCTTACAATGATATAGAATGATAATACGTGATGATAAAAAAATATAGAAACAAATTGATTAAGTGCATTAATTTATATTAATTATAAGATGGCCAATGAAGGAATTGATTTTATAACTGGACTATCACCAGAGCATCAAAGAAACAAGTCACAGACATTGAGTTTATATTCCAAGTATCCAAATGAATCAATTAATACTGATATAGAAGAAGTTTTACATTGGAATCGCTCGGCAGCACGTGAAAATATTAATAAAAATATCGAAAAAATTGACGATGGATTGTATGTGTCGACAACTGGTCCTTTGACGTATGACATTGTAAAACCTTATGCGTTAAATCATCGAAAGACCATTGATATGCAAGCGATTCCGCAAATGTGCAAAAAACTCTTGGAAATTTCGATTCGCGAAGTGAAAATTCATCATATGGAGAATTCATCCGAAACAATTATTATTAACTCAGTATCAATTTTGTATAAAGAAAAAATTATATGCAAAATATCATCACCATTCAATCAAAAATTGTACAAATTATTATTGAATAATGCTACGGAAAATTCAAATAATTTATCAATTCGCATACAAACACGTGACAATTGTTCAAGTACTTTACCATTACCATTACCAACATGCTGTGTAAAAGATCGAAAATTGGAAATTGATTTTTCAATTAATACCACAGCTGGATCAATACATTCCGCCACATTAATATGCACCGTATCATTATCAATTGGAAACAATACAAATCAACAACATATCAATATTAATAATCAATCGACAAATTTATGTAAATTAACAAACGATCCAAATGATCCGCAAAATAGCTTGTCTCTAATGCGACGACGAAAATTCATCGATAAAAAAACAATTAATTATTTTTTATTATCAGATCCATCACTAAATTTAGATAAAACTGATATTCAATCATTAAATACAGAGAGAAATGAAAAAATTACACCACCTAATATTGTGATTGTCGAGCAATCACATTTTTCTCTATGGGATATTTCATTTGGAAATTGGTTGGAAGCAAAAAGGCCACTCAGACCATCATCACCAACGGAAGCATTGAAAATTCGCGGTGGACGCGATGAAATTCTTACAATAACAATTTTACGCGGTGTTGAAATACCACTGCGAGAAGATTCATCGACTGTACAACCCTTAATACAAATCAAATGGGGTGATACAATTCAATATACAACACCAGTGGATGGACCAACACCAGTTTGGCAACAAACATTTCATTTTGGAATACCAAAAACCGATGCAGAAGCACCAGTTAAATTGCTACTATATGATCAGCATCCAATTTGGGGTCTTCAATGGCTTGGCGAAGCGACAATACCACTTGAATTTTATAGTACTTATCAAGAAATTGAACGTTGGATTGGTCTTTCATCACTGTGTAGTCCAGTTCACCGTTTTGGTTATATTGGAAAGAGCACTTTAAATAATTCCCACAACACTCGTATTTATGTATTGATAAAGATGAAACAGTTGACTAATGAAACAACATGTGAGAAGAATTCTTTGAATTCATTATCAAAAGCTATTCAAAGATGTATGTTGATACCGTATAAAATAAATGGAACTGATAATTCAGATGATGCTGCCAAGTTGTCAATGCTTTTAACGCCATTGCCAGTACGCTATGGACCATTGAATCCTAGACAAGCATTGAAATTGAACAAAATTGATTATTATGGACGTGCTGCACTGTTAGCGACATTATTGCAAGGCCTTGAAATTGATGCTTATGTTGTTATTGGAACGTCACAAGCGAGAAAATGGGCGGCTTTTGTATTGTCAATAAGTGGAAAAACAATGTCAAATATTTGTATTTGGGATCCAGAAAATGGCGGCGATCAATACATTTTGGGAGATTCCAGGTGTTCATTAATTAGAATAACACGATTAATTAATCATCAGAATGTAAGTGTAACATTTCGAATTTATTCAATTATATCGAATGATAAATATTTAATACAATGTACCAATTATTTATCTGTCATGTAAAATGTATGTAGGTATGGAAGAATTTACAAAAAGTAACTGTTTTATCAAATATGAAATTTAATTTGAAAAATGGTAAAAATTGGCAACCACTTGGACAAGTCACTGGATCAGCAGCCGGTGCAACATCACGTGAACCACAAGTTCTCGATTTGGAAATCCCTGCAGAAATAATTGATGACAATGCGTGGATGGAAATTGAAAATGATTTGAAAGATAAATTATCACTTTGTCGCAGTAAAATGGGATTCACTACTGTATTTAATCGTCATGCGGCGTCAGTTCTCCGAACATTTCTCAAGAGTTTATCAAATACTACCGAATCCGAATCACCATCGGACAAAAATATTATGAAACAGTTGTACAAAGCGTATTATACTCATGGATTTGTACTCAATTTACGTTACATGCCTAGAAAAGAATTGATTGATTTGTTTTTATCAACAAAAATTCAAGAGATCACGGGCGCCATTGAATTTGCATTAGTGTGCAATGTTCAACGTTATGTTGGCAAAACTTTGTCACTGTGGTTGGCTGTTGCCGTGCTGCGAAGTCGTGGATCAAAATAATAATCAAACATAATTGTTATACTAAATAAATGTTTGAAACATGTTAAACATAATAACAATATTTATTGCCTAAAGTTGCGAAAAATGCATTTATCCGATGACATATATGAAGGAGACACGATATTATTGATATTGTTGACAGATCATTCCAAAACACTGTACTCATTTTTGCGTTGTTTTTTTTTGTTTTTCGTCTATTCATTAATTGACCCATCGTAAAAATGTATACTGCGATGAATGCATACAATAATTGTGTATACATTTGTTCATATGTAACGAAAAATCGTATGTAAATTTTCATTCTCATTCAATAATTAAAAACATTATTTTGCGTAATTAAATATATTAAAAAGGCTCATTGACTTTGAATGTATATATATAAAAACTAATTTGTACGATCCTAAAATTTGCAGTCATTGTTCTTGATAGGAGTCACAATTTTTTGTAATAATACCAAATGTAAAATCTAATAATAAAATTCAAATTTATATCGTCAGTGTTTTTGAAGCAAAAATTGAATTTGAAACGGTTTATATATAGTGTATTTGTTATTGTGTATATTAACTTACAAACATAAATATTTGATCGAACACTCGGCAAAAAAAACTACCCTAGCACATACATCATGCCTAAAATTTGTACGTATATCAGTTTATCATTTATTTTCTTATTTAATTATATTTATATTCTTATTATTTCTTTTTGTCATTCAAAGATTTTATATAAAATTGGCCGTGGTAAAATACGTTGGGGGGTTTTTTTTTGCCTTATTGCAATTGTGAATTCTAATGTAAAAAAAAATTATCGAATGAGTGAAAGAAAAAAAAATAATTCTTCACCGTATGAATTATTACAAGAGGTGACTTGAAAAAATAAAGCACAAACAAACGTGTCATCACGTTCATCTAAAATATTGTATATAAATGAACAATCAAATATTTTCATTATGTCATCATCATCAACATTGCCATCGTCAATAAATTATATTCTCCCACTCGAAATAAAATAAAAAAAAAAAAGATGATTTTGCTTGCCCGCAGATTGCGACAAAATTGACAACATAACTAACAATCAGATTCAATATTTCGTTTTAATTTCGAATACTTTGTTTTCGTTTATATAAAATTCACTATGGATTTGATTGAAAACAAAAAAAAAACAAATAAGAATAAAATAAAGTAAAAGATAGAATTGGGAAAGGTCGCGATTGTTTTCCTTTCCCTTTGCTATTCTCTCCTCTTATACCTTGTTTTTCTCTATTTAATATATAATATATACACAGCTTATTGGGTCGTTTACTCACGTGTTGTGAGGCCTGTCTATCCCGTACAGATAATTTATCATCTTTATTTCATATTTTTTCATGTACTTTTTCGCATTATCAAACTTCAATTTTTCCATTCGCACACAATTACATTATTTCTGTTTTTACGATGACGAACAATATGAAAATGTGCGGAACCGTTCGCGGTCGCAGTACCGCGTTAGATTAACTCATTCGGGACAACCATGACTTGCACCCACTCATGTAAACATTTGTGAGTGACGACAGAATAAGACAACAAAAAAAAAATAATAATAAAAACAAAAATAATAAAGAATAATAAAGGAACATATATATAACGTCGAGTCTCTTAATTTGATGCACGCTGCTTCCAACGTGCGACGATTAATGATGGGTATGTTTGGGAGAAAATGACTGATTAGAATATATATATATATATATATATTTGTATATATATTATTCATTGATCTTTCTTTGATACACCATTCGTGGCAGTGCCATTGTGTTGTCCATTTATTTTACCATTGGACGCTTTTATAATTTCATTTCGCGATGCATTTTGACGATTTGCATACGCCTGTTTGCCCTGAAAAATTAATAAATGAATATGTAACTATTATTTCAAGATTGAATATTGACTTGAAAGATTGTTATTGTTATGGACATTAAATAAATAAAGTTTATGTTAATGTAGTTTTTTGTTTTGTTTTTTTTTTTTTGGTTTCAATTGTCAAAAGATAAAAACTTACTTTAGCAATGTAAGCCTTTGCGTAAAAGTTGCCGAATAAAACAATGAACGAGATCATGTAAATGACAAGAGCATACTGCATCCATAATGGAAAGTCACAGCCTGAACGTATGCCATTGATGCCGAGAATGAGAGCACTAGTGAATTGAATTAATTGTAGTATTGTTAAATACTTCTTCCACCATAAATGTTTTGCGACATGAGGTCCAAAGGCCGCCAATCCGTAATATGAATACATCAATACATGAATGAAACTGTTGACCATAGCCGGCAAAAATGCTGAAAGTAAAAAAGAATAAAAAATATTTTTTTACTTGAACAAATAGAACAATTAAATTAGAGAATAATCGAAAATTATGTTGGAATACACGTGATAATAAATGGAAATAATTTCATGCGCACACGATAAGAGAAATAATAGCCTTATCGGTAAAAAATTACTGTCACTTGAAGTATATGTACAATGGCAAATTAAATTGAATATTGAATACAGATAATATAAATTATGTATGTAGTTTGCTTACTCGAACCACTTGGTACCCATTTAATACCAATCCACCATAACGAAAACATGGTAGAATGATGATAAACATGAAGAAAACTCAATTGATTATCTTTTTTCCGCAGAATGAAGAAAAATGTGTCGCAAAATTCGAGCAGTTTACTGAAATAGTACCACCAAACAGCGCCAGCAATCTTTACAAAATGAGTATAAAAAAATTATTAAAACTTAATGAAATAAATACAGATTATTTTTATTTAATTTCCCTTCCTTTATTTTTTTCGTATAAATAAATTTAAAAATCACCTGTATCTCTTCAGCTCTCCATGTATTCTTGATTGGTTGACACACATAACTGTATTTCAATTTAAAAGACGCCACAAATAACTGAAAAACAAATTTCACATAAATAATAACAGTTGAACTTAATTATTCGAATAATTATAATTGTTATTTATGTTTGATAATAATAATATAATAATAACGCACTTGAATAGCAATATAAGCATTGAGTGCGGCCATTGCAAAATTATACGGTATCAATAGCCATGTTAATTTCAAAGCCTTTCGATTTTTCATTAATTTTGGGCCTGACCAAACAACTAGAAGATAAAGTATTGTGTAGAGCAATGTAGGCATTGGTGAATCTACCAATAGCCATCCTCTACTTCTTTCATCTGTAAATTTAAATAAAACACAATGACATTTTCATTAGTTCCATTGAATTAAATCAATTATTATTCCTTTTTCTAAATCAATAATTCGGATTGTTATAATATTTTATTGTTTTACCTGCAAGCGACAATGTCCATACATAATAATCGTAAACGTCATTGAACATCGTGGCCGTTGAATTCATGATTGCCGCCATTACCTTAACACATCGACAATAAAAAATTAATAAATATTAATTGTTCAATTTAAAAACAAATGATCAAAATAATATTTTATCAATTATTCATGAGTTACAAAGTGAAATCCACGTGTGTTATCATTGATGTCAATATCAGACACACATATATATATATATATATATATATATATATGTGTAGATAAAGACAAAGAAATATAATTACAATGTATGGAATGTTTAAATAAAAAACAATACGAAAAGAAATGAATTCAAGCACGTTTTGAAAACAATGCGTGAGAATAAAACAATAATAGAGTTGCAGCAAAACTGTTTGCAACTGAAGTGATAAATTGACATACAAACACACGATTATTACAATTATACTCCACGTGTATGTTGCTCAATTAATTTTTATCATTATCATTATGCACCGAACCTTGGAAATTCACTGTTGCACTCAGGCATTTATTTATAAGTGCACAATTTTTCTTCTTCACAAATATATTCTTTTTATTTTTTTTATTTTTTACTTTTCATCTTTGTCTATTTTGTGTGCACTTGATAGTGGTAATTAACAACAAAAATACACATGAAGGAGTATAATAAACATGAAATATTATAAATGTGCTATTGCTTGGAAAGTTTTAAAGAACGGTTATTAGTATTCATATTCTATTTCGAATCCTGCTATTTTATTTTAATGACTTTGACGTTCAGATAAATGAGCGTATATTAGTATACATATATATATGTAGGACGTTACAATAATTTATGTGACTTTACCTATGTGACCACGATAAAATTTTCACTTCTCACAGTATTACATTCTTAGTTTTAATAATCATATGAGGACTCACAGCAGTCACGAGCAAACCTTCTAATGATCAATTTATTATTTACCTATATATTATTAGCAACTGCACGCGTATGACACTTGCGGAAAGTGCATTGGCAAAAATAACTGTTATTAAAATGTCAATCAAAGACACAGTGACATCTAAAAGAATTATATAAATATTATTAATTAATTTTTTTTTTTATTTTTTTCCATTTTTTTACAACTGAAGAAATAAAATAGAAAATGATAGTGAGTGGAGGACCACGAGAACGACAAGGGAGAATCGGAGGCAGTTGAATGATGTAAATGGATTTTACTTAATGTGAAAATAAGCAAAAGCCATTGATATAATTGTTTGAATGATGCGTGTTGATATATTTTGCGGCGGACTATAACGCGGTTTCTCCACTGGGTGTGCCGTGCGTTGCATTTAATTTGTATTTCACTTCCTGAGGATCAACTTTTCCCCCATTAACAATAAGAAGAAATTACCGTAGACCGTAGTATATAAAAACATATAGCAATATATGTTGTTGTTAAAGTATGTACATATATATCTAAGTATATGTATACAAACCGCATTTGATCACTATATAAGTAAAGCTCTAATCAGCTTTCACTGACAGGCGTAAATGCGCAATTTCACTCTCATATGCATGTACCGTGTCTACAGTAAATAGTTGTGTACTCGAATGATAATCCGCTGAATGATTGAGATTGATTATAAGTGAATGATGTATTTAGTCGTTGATCAACTTTTACTTGATAATTTTCACTGCGATAACAAATGTTTGATGTATAGTTTAAAAAATATAAATACGTGTATAAATATTAAACAATAATAATACATTCACTCCTCTCATTCTTCCTTCCATTTTCGTTTTTTTTTTTTTAATGCAAATATTTACACATTTTCACTATAATTTTAAACCATAAAAATAAAAAAAAAAAACAAACTCACCGCAAATATTAATGTGTATTGTTATTATTATTATTATTATTTGTTGATAACCAATGAATAAAAGAATTGAACGAAAATAGCGAGAACTTTTCAAAAGTATATTGAAGAAACAAACAAGAAATAATTGAAGTTTGTAAATATTACGAGAAAGTGATAGATAAAAAAAAAAAAGTCGGGAATAAAATTAACAGAGATGCGTGCACAGTATTATTTTGTAAAAACACATATCCCGCAATTATTTTTCACGTTGCACCGTTTTTGTTTTTGTTTTTTTTTTCTTTCAAATTGAATGACGGAAAATAATTTTCCCTTTTTTTTTTTCCCAACATAAAAAATGTAATAATATAGAGGATGGCGACGATGCTCGTCGTTCGGCGATACGAACGACGTCGTTCACTAAAGTGGCAGCGTCTCTGAACCGAACAGTCCAGTTGCCTTTATAACTTTGCTCACAGAAATGCGCGACGCGAGTCCGGGAGCGTTGTAACGGGGCCAAAATTCTCGTGGGGATAGAATTTGTAAAACGTATATAATATATTATTTCTCCAGTTCATTTCTGACAATTCCTACCCTCTCTTATTTCAATTTTATCCCACTACTATTACTTACTGACTAACTCTTATTTAAAGTATATTAATTTATATTCAATCCAAAGTTTATCGTTGACATTGTCACGCATCATTCAACAAAAATTCATTGAAATATCTTTTAGCAATGATTGCATTTCAATGATTACTTTATATTTTTTTGTATTTGTTATACTGTCAATTGCATATTGATTTTATCCATGTAAATACATTTAATATTGACATACAGGTGAGGAAAAAGAAACGAAAAAAAAAAAAAAGAAAAACGAAAATTCCTAGTGATATATCTCTGATTATATTTCAATTCAACATTCACTCTTTTCTTTTTTTATTTCTCGTCTTGACAATTGCTCTCATCACATATCCGTATTACAAAATAATTTTTAATATTTGCACTTTCAATTACATACCAAACACTCGCCATCTTTATTTCCAATAGTTTGATAAATTATCATTTATATAAATATAATTTCTTATTGAAGAATTATTCTTGTGAATATTATTTTTCTGAATTAACACATTCCATCATGTTGAACTTTGAATGTATTATAATTATTGTAAACGTTGAATTTTCAAATACAAAATTTATTTCAATGGGAAAAACCAGTTTTTACCGGATAAAAGTTTAAAATACTTTTAAAATTAAATATATATATATATACCTATATATGTAGAGTGAGCGGTACCAGCCTCACATCGACGAGAGATCGACGTCCTAAATTACCTTCCGGAGAAAGTATCCATCGTCTCATATATATATATATAAATATATATATGTATAAATGAATCTCGGCAATTATCCGAAAAATTCTGAAAAAAAAAAGCAAAATTACTGGATGAGGATTAATGAATTTTTTATTTTACATTTCGCTTTCAACCAAAAATACAACAATAAATAAATAGTTTCAAAAACATAATCTCGTCTCCTGTGTATGTATGTATATATATATATATATATACATATATATGGGGATGCATAAAGTAATGACACTGAGAACAAAAAAGTAGCCAGTGGCTCTGGGCCTACTTTCGACTACCGAACGCATCTTCAGCATGTATTAATTTTTTTCTCTCTCATTTCATTTTTGTTTGGTATGGGCTCTCGGTCAGTGGCGCAGCATCTTCATCTTCTTTCACCAATTCCCGCTTCATCACTCTCTCTTTCTGACTAATTCAATCACGCAATTCCATACCAAGTGTGGCAACATCTATTATTACAAATTCAATATTTTCGTGCATACATTTTGTTTTTTTTTTCTTCTTTCTTAAAAATTGTATTACTGTAATTTATTTTCGATTTTTTTTTTTTTTTTTCACTTACAAACCGAGAAAAATGTGAATATAGAAAAATTAAATGATTATATCTGTCTATATCGGCTGTACTTTGTTTCCAAATAACGTGAAGTTTTTCAAATTATTTATTTATTTATTTTATTGATGTTCAAATTGACATATAATAATTGAAAAATAAACTTCAATATTCAATTTAAAATTGCACTAAATAAATAATTGATGTACATATCGTTACAATATTCCATACTGTTAGTGCATATATAAATAATATAATTGCCCCACAAGTGCATAAGTAATAAAGTTACTTACATGTATTTTAATATATAAATTTTCAAACAACTGCACGGTAAAACCACTATTTTTGTGTATACAGTCACACTCATATATTACATCCTGTCCAATGGAGTATTTAACAAATATAAACGTTCGATTTAGAATTGTGCAATTGATTTTCTGAGAATAGGCGTAAGTTCATTGCGAAAAAAAAAAATAGAAAAAAAAACTGACGTGGAATGATAAAAAAATATGACACTTTCACGTTGCATTATAATATTCATAAAGGTACACAAGTATCTATACAGTTTCTTTTTCCATCTATCCCTCATCTTCTTTTTTTCTTCCTGTCTTTCTTTCTTTCTTCTTGAATATTTAACATTTATCCAACATGAATATTCTTCCTGATAAATATTTACAATTCAATAGTTAGTGTCAGCTGTAATTATTATTGAGACGCAAGAGGAAAAACTGTAACTGCGTATTGAAGAATTTTATACATACAGTACGCACCTTTCTCTCAGTATAATTTAGTTCCATGTATCTAAATAAAAATGTCTATATTGATAGAAACAAATATATATATACCAACACCTTTATGAATCTATACAATTTCTCACTTTCGCGCGCAGCGTTGTTAGTAATTTCAGGATCTATCAATAAACTATACCGACAATGAATAATATATAGTTTATAACTATGACCGCTGATATTTAAAGTATATAGCCGGATACATAGTTACATCATGGAGATACATCCACGTATACATGTGAATTTCGCTTTCTACAAATATATATAGATCATATATGACAGTATGCATTAAAAAATTGTTAAAAACATATTCACAATTCCATACACTGTAGTATTTTTGACAATAACTATTTATTATATTTGAATAGAGAAATATTTTTATTTCATGGCAATAAATGAAAAATTATTCGTTACATTATTAAATGGATAAATAGTTTTTTGCCATGAAATTGTTTGAATTGTAAATAAAATTGGAAACAATGTATCACTACTAATTTATGAAAATATTGTATTTTCACCTTTACATAATTATTAAAGCGAAAAAGTAACAAAGATAAAAAAAAAACTAAAATAAAATGATAAATTATAAATAAAAGATGCCCTCGAGTGGGTGCTGCACTTTCTTCTACGACTTCCTGAAGTCACTCCGGCAATTCTCCTTACAACTTTCGAGGTCAATGTCTACACGTTTGGTTTGATTGCTCCAACAATCTTTTTACTTCGTTTTATATCAATGCATATACATGTACAAGAATTATACAGACACACACACACACACACACATATATAAGTTCCTTTCTCAATTGAATTCTCGGCATCATCTTTCATGTAATATAACGTTTTGAAGATTCAATTCTTCTCGTTTTCACTCAGACATCACTACAAATACAGCTGACAATTAATATATTCAACATTATACAAAAAAAAATCAAAACTAAATTTAAATTAAAAAATAAAAGCGATCGTTAATCCATTTCATTTATTATATAAATTCAAAGTAAAAGTAATTCGATAAACTGCTGATTAATTGCAGTCGTGACGATGCAATTGAATATTATTGCATGATTGAAATTAAAAATGAATATTAATACACCGCAAAGATTAATGACCGTGATACACGATAAAAATATAAATGAACTCATAACCTCAATGTGCATACGCATTGTCAATTACCATTGTTAACGAATGATTTATCATATATCAATGAATTATATATTATATCACATTGTCTCATTAAAGTAATTTTATAATACAATGATAATATTTTTTGTCATTAAATATTATTATGATAAATAATATAATGAAAGACACTTAGACATGTCAATACAGCGAAAATGAAAACTTGTTCCTAGTTTATTTCGCTGTTTTTATTGAAGCATTAACAGAGCAATCTAGCGAAAGTGAAGTTTCTCAAGTGCAACCAGATATATCTAGAAAAAGAGATAGTGAAAATGGAATCACGTATATATATATGTGTGTATATATGTATAAATAACTTGGGATGTACCTATATATATATATGGATTAACGAGAGAAGAGGATAAAAACTGAAATTAATTACACTAACTTTCAATTTTTTTTTTTTTTCTTATTCACATAAATATTTTTTTACAGACGTTTGGATTATTATTCCGTATTTATTTATGTAATTATTTTTTCGCAAACTGTCTATAATGTTTGATGAATAATTTAAGTAGAAATATTATGGGTAATAATTTGACAAAATATGATTTTATGAATATTTCTCTTTTATATATCGCTATTTATATCAATAAATACGGAAGTAGTTCTTCATATGTATAACCAAATACTTTGCTGTTAAAAAATAAAATGAAGATAATGAAAATTCGATAGGTGTATTAAAGTTCTGTACATTTAAAAATAAACTGATGAAATTATACATTCAAAATTTCGCTCTAACTGCGACCGGAAATCATATATATATATATATATAGATATTGGAATTTGATTTCAGCAAAATTTCTAAATTTTCAATGAAGCCTTCAATATTTGTGTACATTTTTTACAAAACCACCGCCCTAAATCAAAGTACCACAAACAGTTTTATACTGATTTCTTTTCAAAATGAACATTCACCTCAAAACAAAATGAACATCGAACATTACAGAATGATATTCCGTTAACAATATAAAATAGAAAATAAACATTAACCTTTCAACAATAAAAGCGACAGTATACCAAATTGTATATATGTATAGACATATGCGTATATTTTTAATAAAACACTTTCAATTCGCATTTATATTAATAGTGTGTCATTATTATGTTGCTTTTTTTTTTTCGTTTTTTTTTTCACGTTTTTAATTCTCATCAGAATTAATACGATATTATATATCGAAATATGTATATTGGAGAGATTTAAAACTGAAAAGAAAAAAGGGAATTTAATGATATAGAAATGAAAACACAAATATACGAAAGATGTGGTGATGATGTTCATCATGATCATCCTTATCATCATGGCTGTATCTCTACGTCATAGAGAAAACAGTTGGCCAATATGTAAAATTATAGAATTTATATTATGTATATCTATTATCTACCTCCAAGTATATTCCCATGATGTATTAAGCTAAGAAATAGCTATTTTATTTCTCACTTGCTATTTATTATAAAACAAAAAATGAACAAACCTCTTGTTACAATAAGATGATCAGTCAGAATAGTTGATATAAATCCATGAACACAATTCAGTGAAATTGTTTACACTATTGAGCGTCATATATTCACTAATGAATGTGAATTTTTGTCACAATTTTTTTTATTCAATTAGAAAAAGTATTTTTCATTTTTATTACGGTTCATATTATTATTGTAAAACGGTACTTTTCTTCCTGTTTCTTGTTTTACTTTTTTTTTTTCTTTTCTTACACCAAATCTCCTGCTCTTACCGCGAACACCGGCCGGCAGCCATGATTGAAATCAATACATCCCACGGAGCATTCACACAAAATTTCAAAGAGTCTGGTGGTATATATATATATATAAATATGTATACATATAGGTATGTGTATGTATTGTGTGTACAGAGAAATATATCAATGGTGTGAGACTGATTCCTATCAGTGCGAATCTCTTCACTGTTCCACTTTTTTTGTTAATTATTTTAAAAAGTGTCATCAAAGAAAAAATTAAATTGAATTATTTTCATGGGTTGAAAAATGAGAACTTTATGGTGAAATTAATTTAATATAATGAAAATATATATCAATTTTTTAGGATAAAAAAAACAGCGAAAGTTCAAACAATTTAAAATAAAATATAAACATTTATAATTCTAAATATATTTTATTCTACTTTCCTATGTCTTTTTGAATTATTCTTTGTCTTTTATGAATTATTTACAGTATGATAAAACGCCCTTGTCATTTTTTCATGTAACACAATACTTTATTAATAAACTGTAATGTTAATATTTTTTTAGTTGCAGTATTGAATTGACTCAATATCGATGGAATTTAAATTATTACAATGTCAAATAATTCATAACCAATGATAGATAAAAAATGAATCGCTATTAATTATAGATAGTATTTGTTTATAAGCATTAGTATTAGTGGACCACGAATACATATATATATAAATATATGCCAATGTGCATTTCTAAAATTGAGAGCATCATTTTTTTTTCTTTCCGTATCGAATCAATCGGTTTTTATCGTACACTCGTTCCGTCTGCTCCAGTGATCCAAATAAACAGTAAGATGTATTTACTTGACGTGTTTCCAGATACAAAATAAAAATACTTTTTCGTATTTTCCAAAGTAGGT
This sequence comes from Galerucella tenella, assembly GCA_910591685.1. NCBI lineage: Eukaryota > Metazoa > Arthropoda > Insecta > Coleoptera > Chrysomelidae > Galerucella > Galerucella tenella. Next base: position 63,753 of record CAJUYH010000022.1, read on the forward strand.
CCTACAACTACAAAAAATATAAATCATCCTAAATATACATATATATATATATTATTATATCAATTATATGAAATTTAATTTATATAGTATACATATATGAAAAAGAAAACTCTGATGACAATACAAGTTCAGTACAATTTTATGAAGCAGCCATATTATGATCCGTAACGGTTCTACAACACTTGTTCGTCATCTCTGACAAACATTCAATCCTTCTATATCATTTTATATAATTCAGCCAATCATTTATTCCTATGTGTCTACTCAAGAAATTTTTTTATGGGCTAAGAGTACCTGTTATACTCAAATTCAAGTGGTCAAGTTCATATATATACATATATACATATATATATATATATGATATTCAATTGAGTTGGTAGGCAATGCTCTATGTGTATATTCGACAAACGAGTTTTACTCATTAGCTATGCCAACATTCTATATATATCTATGGTGTGTCATGTACACATGACCAAAGAATTTCCTCATATTAAAATTTAGCCCGTTAAATACAAATACAAAACGGCATTATTATATTCAACCTGTACATATTTATCAAGTGTCAATAAATCATTAATAATTAAAAATTAATTTTATTGCTGATAGAATTTAGCGAGGATTATAATTTTATTTTGCTCCAGTCATTTGATAATCATTAGTGTCAATAAGAAGAGTTGAAGAAACTATTGGGGACACCATAAAATCCCAATGAAGAAGCTGGTACCGTTTTATGAATAGGAAATATACGAGTAGTGTTAGCACGCATCATCATTTACTATATACCTAGATCTAGGAATCACCATCTTTCACATATATGTGTAATATTTCTTCTTTCGACATATACCCACATTCCAGTCTTCAACAAGCACTTCTCTATATATATATATATAAATATATATATATATATATGTATATATATATATTTATCAAGGTCACCATTTGTTGTTCCGTCATATTCATTCAAACACACCGTTATCGATCAAAGTCCGCTTTGTGAATATATAAACATATTTTATGAAATATATAATTGCATTGAAAATTTAGATTGTCATAAAGAGCAGTGCAATAGAATAAAATTAGGAAAAAAAATATCTATGAATGACAATACGGTTTTTAATCATTATTTTTTTTTGTTTTTTTTTTCTATGAGTGTATTTATGTGCTTGTGGACTATATGACTATTTTAATAGTTACAACAGGATTTCTTGTAAGCCTACTATTATTCAATGCCAGAGTTGAGGTAGCATTAGAGTTAAGTGTAAACTCGTCAATTCAATGGACAATTGTGTAGCTTGTATGATTAATCTATCGTCTTGAATGTTTGTGACTTTTTCTATTTATAGTTATATGTCGTTAACTCATCCATGGCTATTTAATATTTTCAATGTTGTCGTTGTATTTATTGTTGTTATTATTGTTATTATTATTGCCCTTTTTATTCAAGTTAGAAACGTGTCGGGGCATATGAAAGACGTTGACAAATTGCATAAATAATGTCCGTTAGATATGAGAATAATTATTCTTTCGAGTGGGATAAAATGAAAATGACAGAGAGTGGTGGAAGAAACAAAATGAGACGCATTATTAATAATAAAATATTTTTCGCCACTAATACTATGACAAGTGTAGAAATAAATGTACAAATTCAACTTGACATTACAACATGCACATCTTCGTATTTAATTGTACCCACCTGTATTTATTTATTATCTCAATTATTATTGATTGCATTTAATTGGTAAACCACCACACAAATTAATTGATTGACATTGATGTCTTTTGCGTTCATTCTGGATCTCAACGCATTGCGACCGTACATAATGCTTGAGATGAAGTGGATCGCGCGTGTTACACTTTTTCTCTTGTATTTCACTTGTTATCATAAAGTGCAATCTGCAAAGTAAATGGAATAATTTTTAATTATTTTATCGATATTTTTCAATTCAATATTAATGTTTATATGATAATATATATTTTATTTTTTGCATATTTAATATTTAGATTATTCAATGCGGGAACTAGGAAGAATCTTACAATTGGTCCGGAAGTTGCGTTACCTCAACACTACGTCAAAGGTTTGGAATAATTGTCGTATTTTTTGGAATTATTTACTAGGAGTGGTTTTCTTCTTTATAGAAATTCGCCCGGCACTTGCGAAAGGTGGACCTGTAGTAGTTGATTTTGATGTATTTATTGTCGATATAAATTCTATCAATGTCGAAGATATGGACTTCCGGTAAATATTCTAATAAAAATATAATTATTTAAATATTTTTGATTTTTATGAAAAATCCAAATCAATTCATTTATTTTTTCACTTTAGTGTCGATATGTTCATACGTCAGAGTTGGACCGAAACAAGATTAGATATGCCAGAAGATATATTTGAAGACGGCGATGATTATGTAACATTACCGCCAGAATTTTTTGATAATTTATGGCAGCCCGATCCGTACTTCTTGAATGCCAAAGTTTCCGGTATGTTTCGATATCTACATCATAAATTACCATTTATTAAATAGTTATAGATAATTCTATGTACATACGTATAAGAAAAATTAATTAATTGTTCTTGCTATATTTATTTCTTACCTATTATAGAAATTGCAAGTCTCAATCACAAATTTTCATCGGTAACGTTGTTCCGCAATAAAACAGTGATGTATTCTGCGCGAATGCACGCAATCATTGCGTGTCAAATGGAATTTCAACTTTATCCGATGGATATTCAAATGTGTCCAATTTACATCGAGAGCTGTGAGTTTTTTATCGTGAAAAAAATTCATATTTTTTTGTAAAATATATCTCAACATTTACTTTTGTGGTATCCGAAAATATTCAGACATTTTGAAATAAAAAAAAAAGCCAAATCGCCATTTTAGTCAAATCATTTTTCCTTAGTTCTTCGATGAAAATGAAATGCCGTTGACTAATTTAAAGAAATGAATCAATCAAACACATACTTACATGATTAAATTGGAGACAGCTCAGTCAATTTATAATTCATTTGCCTTTCATGATTGAAATTGTATTGGAATAAATGACATTTTTTATATTTTAGTCTCGTACAATATCAAAAAATTGCGACTTCGTTGGGGCAACAGTGGTTTGGCAGTAAATCCTGAACTCAAACTCTTGCAATATAATTTTGGTAAACCTCAATTACTCGAGGATGTGTATACCTACGTGCTGGAAAAAAATGGTATGACTAATCGCAATGCAATAAATACTATCAAACTTGATCACGAAAAATTTATACATATTTGTTTTTATATGTAATTTTTGTTTGGACTATGGAGGAAATTTTTCGCGATTGGCAGTGTTCTTTAGATTCGAACGCCAAATTGGTCATCATCTTATTCAAACATTTGCGCCGTCTACATTGGTCGTAATGCTGTCGTGGTTCAGTTTTTGGTTGGGATTGGATGCAATACCTGGACGTGTTACTTTACTCGTCACCAGCATGCTCACGCTCGTGACAATGTTCACAGGTCTGAGGTCTGACATTCCACCAGTCGCCTACGTCAAAGTACGTTATAAAAACAATTTTGCTCTCATTCCAAATTGAAATTAAAATATTTGGCGAACGAATGAGTTGTCTGGTACTTTTTATCACTTTGTTCAATTGAACTAGCAGCTATAGAACATTGAAAAATATCTACAGTAATCATTATTAAACACATATGCAAATAAGTCAGTGTCTGAATGTATTTTTTTCTATTCATAAGAAGTAAAAGTACTTTTTATATTGTTCTATAAATCAAAATTTAGACAACTAAAACGATAAATCAATTAATATTTTTGTTGTCAGGCTCTTGATCTGTGGATGGCAGGTTGTATGGTCTTTGTATTTGCAGCACTCAGTGAATTTGTTGTGGTGAAAGTGTTGGATGTCCGACGACAACAATCATTCACTCATCCACGTCACTATACAACGGTTTGATATTCAAATAGTTTAATAGAAGAATTATAATAAAACATTTGCCCAATAATAAATTGATAGATAAATAGTGAATAAATTGTGTGTGATAAAATTCTTTTCTTTCTTTCAGAGATTCGCATCAATAGATAAAAGTACATCTGTGTGGGATTATGAGTCAATGTTTGTGTCGCAACCGCAAAAAAATCGTGCAGGTAGTAAAGATTTATTGAAAACAACATGGCTCGATGCTGAGATATTGATGCGTACACAAAAATCATTATCAAAACAAATTGATTATTACAGCCGTTTAATATTTCCGAGTCTATTTCTTCTATTTATTACTCTGTATTGGCCAATTGTAATATTAAAAAAAACCGTTTGAAATATTCATAATAAAAAACAAAAATTCAATTAATTACAAACAATATATTTGTATATAATATCTCTATAAATATAGTAAAGAAAAAAAAATGGAAAAAATGAATTTGTTCTTCAATCAAATAAAATTGTTATGTATAAAAAAAATATTTTTATATCATTTATACACCTCATAATTAATGAATATTTTAACAATAAAATCAATTAACCTATTTCCATATTATCGAGTGATGTATTAGCATTACCATTGACAACAACAATTTCATCGTTTGGCAAATTAACATTTTTCGTCATTAATTTCGCCGTATTCTTTATAAATTTAATTGTATATTGATTGAAATCGCAACTGTAACAGATAAAAATATCACAAATTTAATTGAAAACTCAATTCGTAAACAATTTATATTCTATTCATTTTATTTCATCATTTTTTCTCGCGGCCAATTGTTATTTATATGCAATTTATATACTTACATTCTGCTAATATCGTCGTACTTCTGTTGCATATTCTTCTGTAACGTAAGTAACATTGACATGTGCAATGCCGAATTAATTTTGTCACCATGTCTCGTAAGTATTATTTCAATCCATATAAGATAAAAATGTATGTGACGGGTTTTTTCCAATTCCATACCAATAAATTTCAATGATCGTTCAATATAAATTAGCGGCATACTACTGATTGTCAATTCAACTAAAAAACAAACCATAAATGAACATTGAAACATACTAAAATTATACTACTTATTTGTCTATAAATAAATGATTTTATTGAACCATTTGAAATCAACTTACCATCATTATGCGGAATATTCTCAATAACACAACGAATCAAATCTTTTTCATTTAATCTCAATGACATCATAAGGGCTTTTGAATATTCCTGATTACGTAAAGTTTGATTTATCGTATCCGGGGTAATTCCTAATTCCAATTCAAATGGGTCAAAAACCAATCCCACATCTAATGAATAAATTAACAGTCCTTCAGTGGTCGCAGCAGCCCAAGCCTGTCCAGTTGGTGAAAATTCCAAACTGTAAACTCGCACTTCAGGTTTAATATTTCTACTGGCCATATCCCCTTTTCTAACACCCGGCAATCTCAACACAACATTACCACCTTCACGTTCGTCACGTTCTTCAATCAATGCCAAATTACCAAACTCTGTTAATTTACGTCTATTAATAAAATCATCAACAGCATCAAACGAACGATTTTGCGTTATTTCAAATTTCTTAACTAACACGGACTCTTTAACATTATAAATACAAACATTTTTCGAGTGTCCACCAGCCAAAATACACATACCATCAGCTGAATAACACAATGCAGTAAAAGCTTTGCCTTCAATATTTTTTTTCGCTGTTATCAAATCCGTGTCCGATCTTCCACTACCCAAATCATTTCTTCCTTCAATACTTCCAGTCTGTGACGATGTTTTGCAATCAAAAAATGTTATCTGTCCGTCGAGTGTTGATACAGCTACTTCCTCACCATTTGGTTTATAAACCACACACAAACCGTCACTTGTCAATTTAATTGTCTCATGACTCGATCCACTTTCAATAGCATTCCAAAGCTTCAAAGTTTTATCCCATGACACTGAAGCAAGCGCAGTACTTGCTGGACTAGGATTAAATGATAAACTTGATACTGGGCCTTCATGACCGCTCATTACTTCCAATAATGTACCCAATTTCATACTCCAAAGGTAGATATCAAAGAAATCTTGACCGCCAGCCGCGAGAAATTCATCGCTTGCATCCAATGCTAAACATGAAAATTGTACTGGTCTCGGTGATGTGAATGTTTTGAAATTGCGGTAGCGTGTTAAATCGTATGCACGCGCCGTACCGTCATACGACGACGAGACAATGAACTTGCGATTGTGACTAAAGAGTACACTCGAGACGGCTGATGTGTGTTCACTGAATGTAACAGTGCAAAAACCACTCAAAGTATTCCACAGTTTTACTTTACCATCATCGCCACCAGTGACAATGTATTGACCGTCTGGACTGTAAGCCAAACTATTCATATTGTTACTGTGTCCCTGTTGTTTCATTGCATACGTTTCACTTTGCCATTCCCAAACGAGAAGTTGGCCTAGTTGTGCGCAACCCAATGCAATCCAATCGCCCGTTGAATTTAATGCAATTGATGTAATTGCCTGTTGTGAGATACTCAGTGAATGTATCATATTTACGTCTGGCATTTCGTAAAGGAAGAATGCACCGTTGCTAAAACCTACTACGAGTATCCGGGTCTCTGCGTGATATGCCGCGGCGGTAAGTACTGCATTTTGATTTGATTTTCTTGCCTCATCAGCCAAATAATGTCTCGCTAACTTTTTGTAATAAAACTTTTTCACATCGTCTTTTATGCTGGTTACCTCATCAATCATTTCATCTGTTTGTTTAATACTTTTCTTTTCATATTGGCGCTTTTCTTTATCGGTTTTTTCAATTGCACGATCGAGATCAATATCGTCCTCGCTCTCATCATTTTCTTTCAATTTTCTCTCACGCTTTTTCGACGGCTCATATAGAATTAAATCTTCGGGATCTATTGAACATTCCCATATATATAGATGACCATTTTTGCTTATTGTCGAGATGTCATAGGTGTTTTTTTCAAAGAAACAACCGACTATTATGTCAGAACTGCCGCCCAATGAACAGTGTTTAAAGTTTGCCCATTTATCCATACTGTATAATTTTGTGGTGTTATCTTTGGAGCCGACCGCAAGAATTTTCGAATCAAATGACCAACATAGCGTTGTTGTATCGTCAATTGCATCGTGAAATATTCTCTTCATTTCAAATGGATTGTAATCGCCAGTTTGTAAACCGGGTGCATTAAATATAAATACTGCGAGGATGTAAAGAAAAAAATAGAAAATATATTCAATTTAATCCAGTCATTCGGTATTGAAAATGTTTTCACAAAATGGAAATAATAAATAGTTAAACTCACCATTGGATTCTTTACAAGCGGCAAAATATTTTCCATCTGGTGAAAATCTAACACAACTCACCGGCCGTTTAAATCTGTATTTGTGAATAATCATTTTACTTATCATACTTATAATATGCGCCTCACCCTCTGTAAATAAAAACAATCATTACCTATTGAATATATAATGACATCAATTCAATAATAAACAGTTTGTATAATATCTCGTTTATTTGTTTATTTTTTATTTCTAACCTTCATTGACAGCAATCAAAATATTTCCATTTGGCGATAAATCAATTGTATTGTAATTAAATCGGCTCTCCACCGGAAGCGTTGTAGATTTATTGCTGAAAAAAAATCATATGCAAATTAATTAAATATTATTATTATTATTGTTACTATTACTATATATCAAATTGATATAAAGCGTTATGAAAGGTGTAGATGAATAAAACTCACTTCTTCAAATCATAAATTGTAATTCTATTGCCCACTGGGCTAATGACTGTGGTCCCATCAGATGAAAAAATTAAATCACCTTTGTGATAAACTGTACCGAGTAAATTACTGAACTGTAAAATAAATATTTTTATTTCGCATTATTAATCTATATCACAATTGCTACTGAATTTCAGTACAACAATACAATTATGTTATGGATTTTATAGGTTATACCTTATATGCAAACTTCATTATTGTCGATTTTTCCTCATAAATTATTCATAGAAACTAATTGTTTGCGACTATTATGTGAGGCGAAACAATCTGAAATAAATGACTTGTTGCTTAAATATAGCAAAGCGAAAAAAAAAGCACTCGATACACGTGCGACTATTATGTTGTAAATAGATTGTTTCCGTCACTTCCCTTGATGAAGTGTTTGAGTACATGTGTTACTTGTACGGGCTATTACCGGGATATTCGTCTCCCATTGGTCAGAAAATCGTAATATTTGAATGTGGCGCCGCTAGCATTGTCATTCTGAACAATGTGATTGGTAAATACCTATCCAGATGGAGCTAATGTAGTAGGTCTGCATGAAAACGCGCCAATTTCAATATAGCATTGAAACTTAACTTTTTTTTTTACGACTCTAATTGTTAATTTTACTTTTCTTGAATAATTTAGTGATAATTATACAAAGTAGAACACGTAATAATGTGTGTTTGAATACAATTGACTTTACAGCAATAGAGAATGGACTGATTTGATTGCTATATAATTTTTATATCTACATAATTTGATCATATCACAGATCTAAAACATAAAAGTATGGCAAATATATCGTGAGTTGTCAATAGATTGCCGCATGATTCAGGAACACGTGTTGCCAAAATAATATTTCGTCACAAGCTCGCCAGTGTTACCACACATCTACAGTAAAATTAATTCATCAGCGGCAAATTCAAATGTTCATTCATGGCATTTATATCTATTGAATAATCTCAATTTAAATTGCAATTTCTAAGGGCATAAAATATCATATAAATAAATGAATGATGATAATAATTATCGAATGAAAAAGTAATTATCGCACATCAAATTCACAACTGATATCTTAGCCGAACCCTCCTATCTTTGAAATCATGTGAAAATTCTATGTCAACAAAAATCATATACACAGAATTAAATATGAAACATAACCTATCAAAAAAATGATTTATATTAATTGGTGATGTTTTCAATGAATAAATTCACAAAATAATGAATAATAATGGATAAAAAGCCATAAAATACAATAAATAATCGTGTCACGCGGTTGAGAAAAGCGGAAATGCATTTGTGCGCATCGAAAATACATGCGCAATGGTAAAAAGTGTAGATACCACGCCACCTCTACAATTGAAACATCAACTGAAATTATCTGACGTCAGTCAGTGTGATAAAATAATACGAATAACGTGATTGGTTGTGGATGTATGTCCAGCGAATTCTCAACCAATCAAATACATCCATATAACATATATTCACGAGACTCACGGGTATCTCCACCTTTCTCTTCGTCACTCATCACATGACCCACGATACTCTACCAGTAGGTTTTCGTCGTTGCCAGTGATTCTAGTTTCGAGCGGAGGGTGTGTGAGCATCGATTCACTCTCATATAGAATAATAAAAAAAAAAAAAAAAAACGATAAGAAAAAAAAAAGACGAAGGAAAAATACGTTTCCAAGTCCCGTGTTATTATTACCGCTGCTACTCCTAATTAAAAACACACCTTGTAAATACTCGCTATTTACAAAATAATATATTTTGATCCATATATTGTTTGTCCACGCACATATTAAAATCACGCAATAATGGCCGACAAAGCACCTACAGAAACAAGTCCCGTTTATGGGCCGTTTTTCGGAGTTATGGGCGTAGCCTCCGCCATTATCTTTTCGGGTAAGTTTTAAAATACAATATTTATTATATATTCCATATAAATGTCCATCATTTATAATAAATATATCATGTGATAGCTGGTATGGATTTTTTTTTTTGATGTAAGTTGTATATATTAGCTTGCAATAATGGAGACACACTTCAACTTGTAGAGTTGAAAAAATATTTTTTATTTTTATTTCAATGCAATCAATTGTCCCATGCATTTATTATTCAATGTGTCAACGCCATTTTTCTATTTTTTTTCCTTTCTTTTTTTTGTTTCAATTTATTAAAATGTCATGGAACAATTTAATATATCAATATTGTGAAATTAATTTTCATCTTTCCTTTATCGTCTGCACTTGTGATATAAAGCAGTATGGATCGATGATTCCCGTTTTAACCTTCATTGTGTGTGTGTGTGTGTGTGTGTGTGTGTGTGCAAGAGTTTATAAGTGAAAGATGATGAGAACGTAGTCGCACCACCTCGTGATTATTCTCCTCTTCACATTTATTGCACAGACAAGTGAAGAGATATATCAGTATCAACAATTCTCTTACTGTCAAATATTAATGTTTACTCTGAATATATATATACGCAAATATTATACATGTTCAATAACATATTTATATATTGCTATCGTTTATATAATTTTAAATATAATTGTTAATAATACAAAATTATAAAAAATGGGGGAAAATGATTTTTTGGGTTTGACGAATGAATTTTATGATCATGATATTTTAGAATAATAGGATGACTGAAAATTCTCTTATCCTACACAATTTCATGGACAACTATTTCATAACTGGCCCCAATCACTCTCAAGGTTATCTTTTTATTTTTTTCTTTTCTTTTCCCCATATACATCAAATAATGAATGATAATAGTTCGGTAAATATCCTTGTATTGCATTTTGAATTACAAAATTCAAACATTATTTATGCAATATTGAATACACATAGTCGTGTAATATTGTGGCGATCGATTATAAAGAAACTTTGAAGAAAAGCAAATTCGTGACGGCGCCGGTTTCTCTTGCTCCAATGTGTCGCGGTTATCACCGGGAAAATCAATACGAAATTACTTTTCTTTTAACCTGTAAAAAGAAAAAAAGAAACATTTATCAAACGAACACAGTGGGGGGGGGATTCAATAAATGAATATGTGTGTCAAATAAATAATCCACCAAAATGAATATTAATTTATAAAAATTGATTGAATGAAAATGTTGAAATGAGATAAATTATCAAACTTGGGAGACGATGTGCGGGATGAAGAGAATTTCTTGATTGTCAGCCAAATGGGGGCCAGCCAACAAACTCCGTTGAAAATTCACAGCGTGCACGACGATTCTGCGCATTCGCACATATATATATATATATATATATATATGTGTGTAATAAACCTTATGGCAAGTGACCAAGAGGTAAAAAAGTTTTACACGTATGTACCTGGGAATTTTTTTTTTTTCCCAATTATGAAAAATTCAATTAAATATGGATCTGACTTGCACACAATTTTTTCTACCCTATTACATTCCGAATGTCTTGTGTCACGCCCACGCTATCACAACGAGACTCTCTTACATGACTGTCATGTGACTGCCAATGTGAGACTCATGTGACTCAATACGGGCTGGGCAATCTCATGTCTATGGTAGCTTGCAATGTCATATATACATAGATACATATTCTTTATTATTTCTATTCAAATACAAATTATAATTGGCATTATTTATTAATTATTCGATAAATAAATAATTAACATTTCATAATGTAATATTGTGATATGAGAAGATATCAATTATTCATTGAAATAAAATAGAAATTATAAATTCATTATAACTTGAATTTTTCCAGTTAACAATTGAGAATAAATATATAGTAAATAGAAATTTATCAATGAATATTTCCATGTATAATATAAAAATTACCTTAATGATAAATAATTTGTTGCTTTACAGCACTTGGCGCGGCATATGGCACTGCTAAAGCAGGAACGGGTATTGCCGCGATGGCAGTAATGAGGCCGGAGCTTATTATGAAATCCATCATTCCTGTTGTAATGGCGGGTATTATTGCCATTTATGGTTTAGTAATATCAGTACTAATCGCCACTGATTTAGGACCATCACCAGATTACAGCCTTTTCAAGTAAATGAATGATATTTTGCATACTGTATAACTAATATCAAATTCAATTGACATTAACCTTTCATTTTCCAGGGGTTTTGTTCATTTGGGATCGGGTTTATCAGTTGGATTCGCTGGCCTCGCTGCCGGTTTTGCTATTGGCATTGTTGGCGATGCTGGTGTAAGAGGCACTGCCCAACAGCCACGTTTATTCGTTGGTATGATCTTGATTCTCATTTTCGCCGAAGTACTTGGTCTTTATGGGCTTATTGTCGGCATCTATCTTTTCACGAAGGCAAAGCAGTAAATTTAATAATAATTAATTATATATACAAGAGAGAAAGAAAAATTCAATTAGAACAACTCCCTCCTCCTCAATGTCAGCCACGTGCTAACAAATATGATATATTAAAAAGGAAATAAAGCAAGATCTAAGAACATGGAAAAAAAAACGAAGGTGAAAAAAAAATCTTTCAGTTTTATACTTTATCATATATGTGCCGCCATCAATCACCAAAATACCATATTGTTTCCTGTTTACTACCCCTTCATCATATCAACATTAACAGCAACATCTTCATTTACTGCATTTTTGTTGAAAAAAAAAGTGTTCAATGAATAGGAAAAAACAAAAGAAAAAAAAAAGCTACGGTACATATATGTTGGAGAACTGAACCAAACACACAATTAAATAATATCAAGTATATAGATAGAATATCGAAAGATAAGGAAAGAAAAAAGAATAAAGTGAAATAGTAGTTGAAATTTTTTTTGAAGTTTTTTTTTTCATGATTACGTTTTGACAGGGAGATTATTTGAACATTAATTTTTTTTTCACTCACTTCCACTTATTGATAGCGAAAATGATTGTAAAAAAAAAGAAAATTCAAACGAAAAGTATCGAGCTCGGCGAGTGAGTGAGAGAGAGAGAGAGAGAGAGCGAGAGAAACACATATACATACACATGAACACAATTACTATTCAACCATGTCTTGAAAGAAATGATAGATTTAAATAAGAGCAAAAAAGGAAAGACAAATGAGAAGTACTCGAGAGAATTTGTAGAGTGAAAAATGGGAGAATACAGTTCTTTTTCATTGTATAGTGATCATTTGTAGAATAGTTTGACACATGGATTCATTAATTGAAATTCAATCGGCTCTACTCAGTGTATAAATAATAATTGGGAGGTAAATGCAGTTGTATTAATAAATAAATGATATGAAATGAAATGAAAAGGGGAAATAAATAAAAGATAAAAAAAAATTGAGAGAATTGAGATGAAATATTTAGCACAATTTATGTATTATCCAAAATAAAAGAAAAAAAAACAAAATATAACAATGAATAATAGCTGATTTATTCATACTTTTAGTTCTTGCAAGAATATCAATAATAAAATGCGGAAAAAAGTGAAAAAAAAAAATTTTAATTGATAAACAAATTTTGAATTATATATGAATATACACTTTATCACGTACAGAGACACAGAAGTGATTAATGCGTTCAATGCGAATATAAATAAAGATTTTTGCTTGCGCAAAAAAATTTTTACCAATATAATTGCAAGCAAATTTTGTTTGTCGAGAGATTATACAAAGTGTGAGAAAGACATCAGGAGATCGATCATAACGGGAGCAATGTACATGCGCATCAATGTGAAATGAGGTATAAAGGGAAAAGTAGACAAGACGTAAAGTACCATGTGAACAATTAATATTGTGAAAAGAAGAAAGAAAAAAACAATACATGATAGTATTAAGATTTTTTTTTTTTTTTTTTTTTTTTTTTTTGAGGCTGCTGGACGTAGCGGAAGTGGATGCATGATTGAAATTAATTTAATAAATAAATAAACATTGTGTAAGGGTATTGATGAGTTGATGATGTAAATTTTTGTGAATGTTTTGAGTTTAACATTGATCAATCATTGTTATATTTATCGCAGTCAAATGGCAAATAATGAAATAAATAATGTGTCACATGGCTCTGATAATTTATGAATGATTCGAATGGATTTCAAGGTGCTCACAAATGAAAGCCGAACAAAACAATGGTAAATTCTTTAGCGTCATCCCCAAAGAGCAAAATAAAACACTTAGCGTAACGAATTAATCTTCAAAGGCCAGAAATTAATTCGAATCGTGAAAGAATAATAATATCTGTCATTCACCCATTTACCATTACGTCGTGCATATAATTTTTAGTGTGATAAAAACAAATGAAAAACGTAACGTATGGAAAAACAAAAAATGTAAACAACAACAATAAACAAAAAGAAAAACGAAAAAAAATATATACATATATATACACATATAAAGGTAAAAATGAACGTAACAAGTTAACTTGGCTATTGTAAAACCAGAACAATTGTAAAGCGCTGACGCCTTCTTTACTAGGCGAATTATAAATGTTAAACGAAAAGAAGAAAAAAAAAACACAAAAAAAAATGTAACAATTTGTACATTCCATTATGAATTTGTTGTGAAACGAAGCGAGAGCGCGCGGGTACAATGTTGAAAATTTTGTGAACATCAAATTTTTAAATTGTCAATGGAATTAATAATTAGAGGATGAAGGCATTTGTGAACAATTTGAGATAATCCACAGAATTAGTGAGTGAAATGGGAGCTCACTTATTAATTTTGTGGTAATTTTCTCAAATATTTTATCTCATATTTGATTGTAATGGTGATATATTAACGAAATTGACGAAAAAAAAAAAAAGATAAAAACAAAAACATAGTGCCCGCACATTAATCGCTCTATCGATTTGTGCCGTATCTCTTTTATTTGATTAATTAATAAACAAAAACAAAAACAAAATGAATAAAATCAATAGCTCAACTGTATAGATGCATTTTCGGGCGAGATAAAAATAATATGGATAATGAGTTTGCAAATAGAGACAAAATATATCAAATGAATGAATCGAAAAAAAAAAAATAAATAGAATAAAATAATGCAAAAATTAAATGAAAAAAAGAAAGAAAATTCGTTTCATAAAATACATGTGGCTGTTCTCGCTCGTAACCGCGTTTATATAATAACGGCTGAATGAAAGAAATTATTCCAATGAAAGAAAAAAAGAAAGCAAAACTTGAATTAATCAATGGAAAGCAACACGTGAGTGAGTGAGACAAAGTGAAAGAATAATTTTACGTTCAAACACGTGGTGGTGAATGCGGTAAATTTGACGTAACAAGCAGAAGAAAATAAATGTAAAATATTTAATTGCAGTGGTAATTGAAAATACGTCACAATTTTGGGTACAATTGATAATAGAAATATCACGCGGATAATTCTCCAAATGAACAAATAAATTATTAACTTAAATAATAAACAAATAAAGTGCGATATGGTGATACAACAATTATATACTCTCTTGATATTTGCAGATGATTTCGAAAGCGGAAAAAAAAAATAAAACAAAAAAAAAATTCCCAATCACAATTAAACTAAATTGTCCTCTCGCAATCCATTTATTATTTCATATTCAAAACAGAAAAATAATAATATTATAATAACCATAGAAATCTATAGACATGTATATATAAGTAATGTATACATGGAATTTAAAAAAAAAATAAGGCAGTTTTATGAAAAAATGTATTTAAGAAATGAGTAGCTGAAGACGACACACAAGAAATCTGCAAAGCAACTATTTGAAAAAAATATACATATGCATATACATTATAGATGTGTATACAAAAATATATCTTTTTCTTATAACAGTGTGTATGCGTGTAAAATGTACATACCACCTTTAAAATGCTTGTGACGCTATATAATTGCACGAGATAGTCTAGCTAACATATACATATATAAATATAGGCATTGTTGTATACCAAATGTTTTTTTTTTGATTGTTCGTAGTTGTATGAACGCGATTTTAAATTCAAAGTATAAAAAAATAAAACAATGAAGTGAACACACTGTGTGCGAAAAGATGGTATAATATAAGAGTGAGAGTATCCTACAGACAAAAAAGTAAAACAGATGAATTAGAAGACAACAAATAAACGAAGAAAATAAAATTAATAAAAGCTATTAAAATATTAATTTTCGGAAAAATTAATAGTCAATAAAAAAAATGATTAGCATTGATGGTGGTTCGCTGCCAATGAGGAAAGAAAATATCGTTGCCATATATATAACACCATACACATTCACCTTTTCCCTCTTTCAAAAACTACTATCTTCCACTGTTATTATATACCATGCTATATATACATATATATATATATATATATAATAGAATTTCATTGTTGAACGTCGTATAAATATGCGAATTGATCGATATAATTATTTATGTTTAATATGATTGGTCCTCGATGTTATAGAAATAACATTAAAAGAAAGAAAAAAAATGTGTTTAATAAAAATTTTATTTGGACAAATGACATTGTTGAATTGTTTTTTCTTTTTTCCTTTTTTTTTTGTTCTATTTTCTTCTATAAAAATTGTGTTAATTTGTCAATGCAGATTTTTATTAATTCTCGTTAGCTTCGAGTGGACACAAAATGGTAAACAATGCGAAATACTCCACTCTACTACGATAATGAAACTGTATTGATAATTATCTGGGCTGTTTTTTTATATATTATAAGGACTCATCGAATCATTTCGTGACACATCACATCCAGAAGACCCAACAAGGAACATAAATCTCCTCATTTGCTATATAAATTTTGAATTTCCAAGTGTTTTTCCATTCCCTACTACTTATGGGACTAAATTCTACAGCACATCAATGGCTTCGAAATATCTATCGGTTCAAATCCGTTAAAAAACAATTCCATATATCGCTTGAATGATATGATGTTTGTTTAGTAACTTTATATTTTCACGCGAATTTTTTGTTTTTTGTTTCAATTATGTATTTTCATGGCGATGTTGTTGTTTGATGTTGGTTGATGTTGTTGGCCCTGACCTGCCTGCCGCGACTCAAGAAGTAACCCTCGGTCCTGTGGAGTTGTCTGTTGTTGAGGGTGTTTTGATTACAGCATCCCGACTGACACTCATGCGATGATGAACAAACCTTTCGAATCTCAAGTCTAGTTTGGGCAAAAATATATTAGTTAACCTAAAAAAATTGTCAGTAATTAATTTCTTAACTCCAATTATGTAGATTATAAAGATGACGAAGATGATAGACACTGTGAAGAAAACCATGGCACCACTGTACTGGTAAAAAAAAATAGTATTATATTTGTCTATATTATTCTTATTGTGTTCGTAAATATACGAGCGAGCTTCATGTTATTGACAGTATAAAAATGCATGGGACTATTTTTTAACGAGATTATTTCTCGTGATTGATATCGTATCTTCACTCGTCGTTGGTTACATTGAAACCATGCCCTGGACACAGCCGAAGCCACTTCCGACCGAGCTTTTATCAGATAGGTGCATGAATTACACGTACGTGCGAAAAATGAGCAGCTCTGTAGTGTTTGAAAGCCGTCGAATTCATCAAAGCAGTATCCAATTACCACAGATATTTTTTTTAAATTATGAATCTATGATAATTAAAAATATGAAAACGATTGTAGTATGTTTGCGAATTATTGTGGTACAATTAGAATCGTTCAAGAGTTTATTTTTCAGTTGTAATTAATTAAAATGTAATATCCCTCGAAAGTTTGCCCGAGGAATTTTTACAATTAACAATAATTAACTCTGTTTTTTTTCTTTTCATTTCCTTGCAAATTTTTTGGTGAAACATGGCTGATGGCGCGTGATACACATTCATATCAGCGTTACTCACGGTGAAATGTATAACTATTATTTCGCAGAATACATATATATTTATAGACATTTATACCATACCAAGCAACCATAACCTGAAAAATCAGTTGCAATGTGTTTAGTGTGTGTTGTGTATGTCTAGAGTGATAGTGAATAGCGAAGAGAAATGTCGAAATCAAAAACAAATATAAAAGATGCGAAATTGGGAAAACAGGAGGTTCTACAAGCTGTGGTATTGGGCAGCGATTTCACCACCAGTTTAAGGCCAATGCAAAATGTATTCACCACAATCCTCACCCCAGTTGCAAATGCACATCTTCTTGATTACCTCATTGAAACATTGATGCGTTATGGTGTACAAGAAGTTTTCATTTACTGTAGTGATCATATTGAAGCAATTAAAAGTTATATATCTTCAAAAGTAACTGGAAATAATATCACAATATCATTAATTATTTCTGATGGATGCCGATCGATTGGTGATGCATTGCGAGATATTGATACGAAAGGTTGCATCCGTGGTGATTTTATTCTTATACGCGGCGATGCATTCATCAATGCAAATTTAACGAGATTGATGGATCATCATCGTGGAAGACGAGAACGTGACAAAGGCACAGCAATGACACTCGTTTTTCGAGATATAGGTTCAACAAAGAAATCAATATTAGACAAAGAAACATGTCTATTAGTTGCTGATAAACAAATGAAAAAAGTTCTGTTCTATAAAAAATTGTATAAGGAGGAAAGAAAAATTAAATTTGAATTGGAATGGTTTCTTGATCATGACAAAATTGAAATTAATTCGGGTCTTATCGACACACATGTTTATATATGTTCGCCATCAGTTTTGCCACTTTTCTCCGATAATTTTGATTTTCAGGTTAGTTTGCAGCAACGAAGGAAAAAAATGGAAAATAAAGAATACAAAATTATTTTCAATGAAAATTATTCGGTAGATTATGAATATAATTTAATATTTTCTTTATTTTATAGACAATGGAGGATTTTATTCGTGGTGTATTGATGGATGAAGAAATATTGGACGCAAGGATTTATTGGCAACAATTAAATAAAGAAGAATATGCAATGCCAATAACATCATGGCCGGCGTATCACACATTAACACGTGATATTCTTCAACGACAAGGTTATCCATTAACACCAGACCTGTTGTCACCAAAAAATGGAATTATTTACACATCGCGCAGTACGTATAAACATCGTAGCGCTATTTTAGAACGAGGGTGCACACTTCAACGTGACACAATTGTCGGTGAAAAAAGTATTCTTGGAAAGAATACGACAGTTATTCGTTCAGTTATTGGTGAAAATTGTATAATTGGGAACAATGTGACAATTGAAAATTCATACATTTTTGGATTTGTCACTGTGAATGATAATTGCACTGTAAAAGATAGTGTAATATTTGCAAACTGTCATTTGAATGAATCGGTGAATGTTAATACTTGTATTCTTTCACATGATGTGAAATTACCACAAATGTCAAACTACAATGACAGCATATTGGAAAATGACAACGATAATAAAATAGTATGTAATAAAATGATGGAATATGATACAAATGATTGCAATGAATTTGTATATTTTAAAAAGCATTCAAATAATGACGATGATGAAAATTATGATACAGACGACACAAGTATTGATAGAACTTCAATTGGCGCTGAATCGCCGTTGCCTGATGACACCCATATGTTTTTATCTGAAGTAATTGACAGCTTATTGCGCGGTTATCAGGACAAATTGAATTGCGACAACCTAATATTAGAAATAAATTCATCGCGTTACGCCTACAATGTTGGTATACGTGAAGTGACTTACAATGTTGTTAAAGCGATTCTTATGCTGCCATTGCATTATTTAACTGAAACAAAAACAATAATAAACAATATTAATTATCAAAAAACATTAAAAGTGATGATTGCCTATTTCAATGTAATTTTATTGAATTATATTAAAACGGAAAATGCGCAGGAGGATTGTTTGAGAGCATTGGAGGAGGTTGCACATACCACTGACGAATTATTGGGTTTTGCTCAACATTTATTACATTTATTCTACGAAAAAGATATATTGAGTGAGGAAAAAATATTGAAATGGTATCATTACGAGGATAATAATGATGATGATAGTAATCAGTTATATAATAAAAAAATACGAGCAGCTGTGCAGCCATTTATTAAATGGTTAAATGAAGCTGAGGAGGACTCGTCGTCCGATGAGGATGATTGAAAAAAATAAATTAAAAATTAAAAAAAATATCATGAAACGTATTCTATGTAGGTCATTTTTCTCTCCGTTTCCTCCTCCATCCAAACGTATTTTTATTCATTAACATATTCACAATTAAAGTCAATTATTTTATTTATATTACATATTTATATATTCAACAAATTGATAGAATTTCATAAATGATATATATTCGCTTCATTGATATTTTTTTTATCATTAATTATTGATAAATATAACAAATTACGGAGAGAATGAAGTAAATGTATTTATTTAGTATTAGTATGCTGAATGATTGTGCGATTTCTTCTTTGACACTTTCTTTATATTGTCCTGTAATAATATAATTCATTTGACGATACTCATTGACTCTAAGCAGTAGGTGTTATTATAATTGTTTTTCTTTTAATTTTGATTTTATTGTGCTTTAGTTGATCGAAATTAGTGTGTGAATTATATCATTCATATAGTGCTGTTTCATTAGTTAATTCATGACTAGCTTCATGTCGATGATCAGGAAATTTCATAGTGTCAGTCCATTGACGTAATCGACTACCTTTGCTATTGCAGCTCAACACGAGACTTCCTGCATACAACAAAATTGAAAACAACAATGTGACGTAACAATTATTTGTATGTAATAATGAAGAAAAAGGAAATGAACGTGTGTTTCAACTCACCCAGAAAATCATTTTTCTTCCCGAAATCCTTATCCCAAACTGTTAGAACGAGCGCTACAGAAGGCAGGTCGTTTAGTTTGGTCTCGAATGTAAATTCCTCGTTCCATTCTGGATTCAATGTATTCCACTTCACTTTTGTCGTATGTGTCAATAATGCATTCTTCGTTATTTTTTTTCCTTGTTTCGATTGATGTTTTGTTATACTTTTTGTAAAACTCTCTCGCAAACTCTTTGTCACGTGAACTTGATTCATTTTTATTGGATTGTCGTCTCGTTGTTGCGCTATCATTAATAAGCTCACTTTCACAAATGGGTCAGATAGTCCGTTGCTGTCCATTGCCAGTAAATCCACTGCTCGGTGGATGTGGACTAATAGCGCACGTCGATGTGTGTTGTAACTCAACGATAGAAAGATCTTTCCGCGACTGTTGCTGATTTCGTTGCCCCACACAGTTTTCTCTTGATCCACCTGTAAATAGTTATCAATTTATTTCAGGTGCATTTACTAACTTCTCGGTTAATCTTTCAACTCCAACAATCCTATTTGCTACTATTTATGTAACATTGCTCTCTGATGGAGAATTGGACAAACGTTTACTTTTGAAAAGGATACTTTTACGTTTGCAACAATAATCACTTTTAATATAATTAATTCTATATAACATGGGAATATTCCTTCATCTTTCAACTAAACGAATTTTTTATGAAAAATGATAAAAATGGCAATTTATTTATTATTTATTTATTTTTTTTCATGAATATTCAATGCATAAATACATATTTATATTACGAAATGATGGCGCTTCATTGGAGTTCCGCTAAGACGTATATTAAATTCAAATGAAAACAGCAATAAACTACCTCATATAGAGTGAAATTAACACCAATTTGAGCTGTATTATTAACTCCAGTAGAGTTAAATAGTTGACGAGAACACGTATTGAATTAATATTAAATGAATGCTACACCACAACAATTGTTTATGCTATAATAAAGTAATTGAATATTACTGGGTAATGTTCCATCAGCGATACGTTGTAGAATTTCGTTTGATAGGGCCGTAGTTCGCGCAAGGGAAATTTGGCTTCGCCTAGAAAGTCCCGACCACCCTCGTCGTCCTGTAAGATCATTACGTGCAAAGCCTTTTCGCTCGTCATCTATAAAATCAGTAAAAAAAAACAAAAAAAGGAAAGATCATTTCTTTCCTTTTGGCATTTTCACATATTTCACACAATTATCTTAATTGTGCCTTGTTATAATCCATAGGATATGCAATCTTACATCGCTCTCCGTTATCGCGTAAAAGTTCAGCTGCTCGTTGAATTCGGGATCGCGCGTCTTGTGTACTGTTTTGCTCCTCAATCTTATTGTGGTATTGTTCTCGGGGTCGATCGGCAATATATTGAGAATGCAAAATGGATCCGCGAGCCCGTGAATGTCCATGGGTCGTAGTGCTCTTGCTCTTACCAATTTGCATTGAAGACACTGCGACGTTTGATTTGGCTCGTAACGCAGAGCTATCTCCAGTGTTCCGTAACTTTTCTCTTCGTCCATTCCTATACTCGGAAAAATTTATTGTTCCTTTTAATTGCCGGTATTATTATCAACTTTGTAATCCGCTATTAATAGCTGTTCACTACACACTGAGTTTAAATTGAGACAATTAATCTTTTTGTTTACCGAATAAGCCGACAAGAAACAAAGTCTTGAATTTTTCTGTTTATTATTGTTTTATTATTTAAACAAATAATAAATTAAAATAATTCATTGTAAAATGATCAATGCGGTGTATGTACTCATTGTGAAAAAAAAGTTGGATGATGATGATCAAAATTCACCATATTTTTGCTCACCTGTCGTGCTCAATTCCGATTGTCGATATGCCAACAGTTGATTTGGATCGTGGTCGTATTGGTTGTTGCTGCTGACACACATTTTGCCGCTGTCCGTCGCTTCGTTTGCACTGCTGTCGCTGTTGATACTGCAGCGTTGAATCACTAAAGTATATTACAAAACACGTACGATTTCACCGTCCAGCGATAAATTGCCACATACCTTTGTCTCCTCGATGTTGCTGCATGACATCGATTGGAACTGGCCGCATCCGACAACTCTACTGTTGTACCACCGCCACGAGCTTGATTCATCTTATCATTTGACGAAGATCCACAAATATTGTGACTGGATAATTTTTTTTTTGATGCATTATCCGTCGTTGTTGGTTCACGATCAACAGATTCACAGCTACCAAGTGGAAATTGACGATTGGATGTAGATGATTGACAACTGCCAAACGTCGTTGGTGTCATATTATCACGTTGATCGCGAAGACGATTTGACGATCGTGATGGTGAAAGTGGTGATGTCAATGAAAGCGGTGATGTAGGCGATGTCAATACGGACGAAGGATTTGGCACTGCCAATTGACCGGGTGACAGAAGATTTTGCATTGACGTTTGTGATTGTAATGAAACTGTTCTCGCTTCATTTTCAATCAGTGCAGTATTTAAATCGAAAGAGGATCCGCGTTTATTGTGCACTTCGACATTGATTTCAAATCGTTTTTGAGGCGATGCCAATTCCGTGGGGTCTGAAGATACACTGGATGAAACAAATAAGTTACGCTGAGCGCCAATGCCTCGTATTATATCTTCATCGGATGATGAATCCTGAGTTTCGGGTGGTTCAAGTGAACGTGAACTGCCCGTTAATGTCCAGGCTGCACATCGTGATCCACCTCGAGGTTTCTGAAATCAATGCAATGTGATAATTGTATTATACTTAAATTTTTCATAATTTTGGCATAAACGCAAAAATATTTCTGTTATTTATGACACACGCAACATTGCCAATTTATTTTCACGATAATTTTCAATTTCATTATTCCTTTTTTCATTAATTTGCAGAAATTTCGTATTAATATCTGTATATATATACTGTCCCGGTACACCACGATACACATACGTACATACGTATGTATTGTTATATTCTTTTAAATTGAATTCGCAATATTATGCTACTGATAATAATATTAACCTTTTTTTCAGGTAAAATATATTTGGGCAAACTTTTGAAGAACCATGCACCACTTTTTTTCCACATTTCACGTGTCTCCGTACAAATTCGACACAAAAATACTTTGGTTGGTGGTGTTTGCGATTGACTAACATTAACCAAAGACTCATGGGTTGTAAGATTTGATTCAGATGCTGAATTTGATCGTTGTTGACGTAGTGCATGGGTACTTTTGGTAATTGGTGATGGTATCAAAGCAGCAGTTGTAGTCTCAACGCCACATTTTTGACATACATATTTGCGGCAATCGCGGCATAAAGTCGCTCCAGCGCCCAAGACCGTGAACTTTTCACCGCATAAGGCGCAACAGCAAATGCATCTGTTGCCACGGATACATCGACTGCCACAATTACGTCCACCTGATCTTGTCGAGGTCACTATTGATACATTTCGCTTCATATTATCAAGACGTTCAACGAGCTTTCCCACGCGCTCCTGTTCTGATTGATCTAATGCCTCTGCACGCTGCATCACCTTCAATTATTCATATATATTTAAGTTAAATAGAGGAACTCATTATAATAGTACTAGTCGCACAACTAACTTCAATTATCCGTTGAAGTTCATCTTCAGTTAATGGAGAATTTCTATTGGTATTTGATATAGAAGATGATGATGATGATGATAAATTTCCAGAATAAGCCGAAGAATAGTGAATGTAATCGTCATATCTGGAATCAAGTGAACTACTTTTCACCGACCAACCGGTCTTCAATCTGAAATTAAAAGTAACAACGCACAATTATTATTTACTAAATATTTCATTGTTAGTTATTGTTTTAAATACTTAGATGTTGATTATTATACTTTGCACGTAACGCCAATTGACGATCGTTTGGGCAAACCCATCTGGCACTTCGGTTTCTTCCATTTCCGGAATGAAAATTCGTCTCCATTTTTCAATTAAATATATACGTAATCAAATTTAGCTGGCTATACCATCCATCATCTTCTGCATGTTTTTATGTTTTCCGTCACTGTCCATTCGCCTGTCAGATCAAAGATAAATTTTAACAAATAAATAATATTTATGTACTTATATATTCTATTTAAATTAGTTGGAAATTCTGTATTACTGTGACAAAAATTACTTTAATCAATAATTTATGCAACCTCCGTATCTTAATTTCGCATAAATTAGTGATATCTGATATGAATCTTTGAATAATCAATATTTCATTCTGCGAAAAAAAATAGTGGTCATAAAATTATTCTGCCCAATTGTGTCGCAGGAAAATTGCTGTTTGTCCAACAATTATTAGGATTTCAAGTAAATAAAGCAAACAAATAACCTATAAATAATAAAAAATTTATGATGACTTTCGTAAGAAGAAACAATGAAAACTGCCTTTATATTACACCGGATTCAAGTCTAACTCCATTGCCTCTCTTCATTTCCTTCTTTTCTTCAACAAAAGGCAAACAATAATAAATGATTTGTGATAAAAAAAAAATAAGTTTTGTATGCATTCATGTATTAACATGCGCTATACAAATATATAAAGTGAAACAAAAACTTTAATAGCTAAACACAGTGAACAATCGAAAGTAACATTGATCAAGAATGAGGACATGCCAATATCCGTGACGTAACGGGCGCATGCAGAGATCGTTCATGGTTAGATACATTAAAACTATATGTACAATATATATATATATATATATATATATATATATATTACAGGGTGAGTTCCGTTTTGCCCGGGTGACCCAATTGTGCTTTCTCTCTTCCCATTCTCTTTCTCCTATTTCTCCCACAATTTTCTCCCTTATGGGGATACGAGCTTGCTGTACATCGCATCTTCGACCCTGGCCTCATAATACTAACAAAATGCCACGTATACACGATTCAAGGTTAACCTTGAACGCAACTATCTGGCAATCCGTGTTTAATATATATATATATATATATGTGCGTGTGTGTTTGTATACCTAACCATTTTTGCCTCCTGTTTTCCTCTTACCCACCTATTTTCATCATGCACAGCATTTACCTACCACTATTCTATATGAATATTAATATATCTTCTACTATATATCATGGAGATTATCGGTATATTCATAACGTAATATAAAATTGTACATGGCATTGTTGAAAAATCCAAATGGAAGAAGAGGAATGAAAAGAAAAAAAAAAAAACAAGTAGTGGCAGGTATGAAATAAGTTTTAAATGGTAAATGGTCAACTTGAGTATTTTAATTTAACTTTATTATTGACGTATCGGGGTAATGTACATACGTGTAACGCATCTGTTGTTCATGGAAAATATATGTGTACATGTATAGATGTATATAGAGTGTTATTTATAGACATTGGATGCGAGTGACAATAGGAGCGTGTAACTGATTATATTTGCAGGTTACCAGTAAATAATGTGAGCGATGGAATATAAGAAAAGAAGAAGAAAAAAAAGTGAATTAATAAAAGAGGTATAGTATAAAATAGGAACACAACTTCCGTCAGGTTTATTATTATTATTGTTTTTTTTTCTTTTCTATATATGGAGTAGATATGTTATCAGTACCCACTGTGTACATGAAGGATATCACGTTCAACAGGGTCCGGTGTTAAACCAGCTGTTGCCTCAACTATTCATCATTTCAATTCAACATTGATTGTATATATTTTTCATTATCATCTATGTATATAAATATTATTTGCGTTCAATAATTGCAATTGCGATTATTTATCGGAAATTTTATACGGAGTAACGATTATTTTAATTGCGTCACGTTAACATTTGAAAATAAAGATGCGCACGATATCAATAAATAAATAAATAAATGGAAGAAATATATCACAAAAGATTATGATTAATTTTTATTGTTATGTGAAATTTATTATCTTATTGATCTGTAAATGATATATTATTATTTCATGTTTGATTGCATGTGGCAGAAATAGGGAGACAATATACACGTGTGAATATACTCACCCATTTATTGTTTCATTAATTTTCATTTCACCCGCATCCATTTATACGCCACATGTATTATCACACAATTTCATCATTCAATTCTCTTATTTTTCTCCATTTATTTCCTTCACTATTTGCGGTACAAATAAATCAATTAAATTCTTTGATATTATCTAAAAATGCAGATATGTATTGAAATTAAATATATATATATATATTCACAAATAAAAATTTTTTCCTAAATCTAAACGAAGGATATCATTGTTGAATTGTTTCTTTGACTTTTCTCTTTTTTTTTTTTTGATTTTTTTTTTATTTTTATTTTTTTTTTGGTATTATCGCTGAAATATTTTTTTATTCAATTTACCAATTAATTCATCTATTTGTTTAATTGATATATTATATGACATTACATGTATGTACACTAAGAGAAGTTTACTCGGTGCCACTGACTAATTGACTGGATCTCTGTCCGATCGACAGGTGGCCGTTACTACTGCGGGTCTGTCTCGAATAAACCATTTCTCCTTTTCGTTGCGTGCGCGCACACTCTCACTTACGCCTGTACTCTCCACTCCACATAGCAAACACACACACACACATATATAAATCAAGTTAATATATTTTATGCGCGTATGTTTCATATTCAGATGCGTGTGCGAGTGATGGCAGCAGTGGTCGTGTGAAATTCAACCACACCAATTAATATCTACGAAAGAATTACAAGTGTTCAATTAAATTACGAAAATGTCCACTATTTTCACCAAAAAAACGGCATAATTATTTATCAATAGGATATTATCAACTAAAATCCCATTACAATGCAATATTTTGTCTTGTTTTAAATTATAAACGTCATTATAATGATATGGTATAATTTATTTAAAATTAATTGTATAATTGGTATGTGTTGAGAAACCTATCGTGCACTAATTTGAATTTTACCGCAATTTTATTCATGTATGTTGGTTAAAATATGGCGGCGCGTGAGTATCACATGAACCAATGGCAAAGTTACTGCCAACTTCAGAGCATAACGGTAAGATGTGTGAAGTGAACGTTGTTTTCTGTTGCAATGCAACATCAAATTGTGTTTCAATGTGCATGTCAGCATATGTCACTGTATGAGTGTGACAAAAAATTAATGTTGGTGCACGTGAATACGTGGGCGTGATGCTTTGCCGGGGAAAAGACCTCAAAGACAGCTAACACGCTTGCATTACGTGTTCGTAGTTGGTTGCAGAGCAGTTTTTTTTGTAAGTAAAAACCCCTCAACGATTTCGCATTGGTTGACCATCACGCCACACACATTATATACACTTTAATATATGTACATGTGTAATCAAATGCAGCACACATATCTACATACATATATGCATTGTTAGAAAGTGAAATACAACTGAATGCGTATGGCATACGGCGATTTCGTGTTGCAAATAATTGTTACAGTCAAATAAGTGCATTCAAATACACTGATGCATATTCAACTTTTGAATAAAATTGCATAAATGTGCGTGTGTGCTTAGCAAAAACGTTTTTTTTTTTTGTGACACGTCGTCGTGACTATCGTATCATGTGATAGAACGTCGAGACTTGTCATATTTTTTTTTACTCGCAAATTAAAATTCAATCGTATTTATAATTCAATTTTGATTAATATTGATAAGCTGATTTTCATATTAGAAATTTGAAAAATAATACCCAACAACTACATACAATAATTTTCAAGTAAGAAATGTCATTTTATTTTTATTTCTTTCATTATTTTTTTGTCATTTCGATTTTAATAATTGTTATATAAATTCATTGATACTCTTTAATTATTATTATTTTATAATTAGTTTTTTTGTACTGCATTGGATTTTCACCTTTTGATTGTGTTGCGTGAGTAATATATTTGATTGTGCACAAAACGAAAAGAGAGAACAAAGAATGATAAAAAAATAATTTTATATAGGGAATATTGAATTAAAAATGGCTTTCAGTGTAATTATGAAACGTCCATTCAAGTTGAAACACTTTCACTGACATCTTTCGCTTCTACTTTCTCCATTTATGTATATATGTATATATATATGATGATTTCGTTTCTTAATTATGCTTTGTCAGTTGTTTTTTCAATGTATTCATTCATCCATAACCTCACTTAATATATTTATTTTCCATTTTAGTTTCTTGCAACGGAATATAGTTCACATCTGCTGTGTGCATTGAAATGAGCATTATTAATTGACGCTTTGGTGACTTTGAATGTAAAAAAAAAATTACATTATGAAATAACCTCAAAAAAAAAAAAAAGAAATTGGGGGAAAGTATTCCAATAAATATACAGAAATAATTGATAAGTAATATAAAAAAAAAAAAATTATCACAACGCAGTTTTTTAATAAATAAATATAAATAAAAGTGAACGATAATTTTGTGAGTTGGATGAAGTAGGAAAGAGAAATAAAGATATAATATATTAAAAAATTTGTGATCACGAGATGGTGAAAAAAAAATCCGGCAACAAGTCTGGTGTGACTGCCGCCAATTCAAGTTTCACTACAAATTCATCAGTCGATTTGAAATTATCTATTGATGGCAGATTTTATAATGACGAGCTTGGACGCATGACACGTGATCATCTTAAACACATTCTAAGAGAACGGGGCTTGCCTCTTTGGGGAAACAAGGCTGATATGGTACCAAATTATCTAACAAAATGCTATATGCGTATAATAATTGCATGTCGCTATTTCTTTTTTTTCTCCCTGGTTATATTCCAGTGTCAAGTTCTCTCTAATTTTCTACTTTTCACCATGCAATTATTTTTTTTTATCAATCCGCTGATGCATTTGAGCAATTAAACAAATATGCAACATTATAAATTACCACACCACTCATATTTCTTCTTGCATTTTTTTTATTTTTCCAATCAAATGCATGCATTGCTATATATAAATAATTATTCTCGTGTCACCGCTCCTGCCAAGTAAAATGACCGACAATTTTATACTCAACAACGTCGTGCTCCCATTCAATGTGCGCTATTATAGAATTTGAGCTCCCTCTCTCCAATATAATTTTGATGACAGAAAGTGTGGAAGGGGACAGGCGATGAAGAAAAAAATAGCGGTTATAACCCATGATACAAATTGACCTCTTCTCATATCATGCTATAACATAATACTATAACCAATCCATTCTCAATCAATTTAACGCACGTTACTGTCGTGCAGTGATTAAATTGAAAAACGTGTGTTAAACAGAATGTTCGGCACAATTCCATAAGTTTATATACAAATAGTATTGAAATTGGTACAAATATTATGTCTCGCACATCATCGAACGATTATTTAGTAATTGAAATGGGTACAAACGATGTAAATATTATTACACGTTATTTTTAATTGAAAACGGAAAGAAAAATCAATTGTGAATATTTTTTATTTTATTTAGGAGTGTGTGTGATTTAGGAATTTAGATAAAGGTCGAATTGCCAATTATGCCAATAATTGTTGAGTTATTTTCATTTTATTTGGTAGATAACACGATTGGAAGAGAACACGATGGAGAATAAATCAACGACTGTGCGGCGTACAAAAGAGTCAACAGGAAACACAAATGGCACACAACAACGAACTGATGTTGATAGTTTGCCACCACCATCCACAACAAAATTTATTGATACATCAACAATAACGGCAACAACAACAATAGACACAATTGATCCTGATAGTTTAACTTTATGGCAACATCCAATAACGACGTTAAACTATTTTTTACGTGAATTAGTTATTGACACAGTGAATTTGTGCGATAGAATATTACGCCATCGTAAGACATTATTGAGTGTATTGTTGTTAATTGGATTGTTTGTTATATTGAGACATGTCTCTGGCCCACAGCAGCAAGTAAGAAACCATTTATATAAATAATTAAGTGTTGAATCAATGGAAAAATTTTATTTTCAAATGTCGAAAAAATGTTCTTATTTCATGTCTAACTATTTGATTGAATAGATGGTGAAAGCTTGGGAGAATAGTTTATTATG
Source organism: Galerucella tenella (assembly GCA_910591685.1). NCBI lineage: Eukaryota > Metazoa > Arthropoda > Insecta > Coleoptera > Chrysomelidae > Galerucella > Galerucella tenella. The sequence continues at coordinate 94,227 of CAJUYH010000022.1, forward strand.
GTGGTTATACTGGATTGGACTTGGTGTTTTATCAAGTGTCGGATTGGGCACGGGTCTTCATACATTTGTTCTTTATCTTGGCCCACATATTGCTGCAGTAACAATAGCCGCATATGAATGTGGTGGTTTAAACTTTCCTGAACCACCGTATCCCGATTCAATTGTTTGTCCAACAACACTTGACGTTGCGTGGACTGCAGGAATATTAAATATTATGCGTAAAGTACGTGTGGAATCAATGATGTGGGGTGCGGGTACGGCATTGGGCGAATTACCACCGTATTTTATGGCACGCGCAGCTCGAAATAGTCGACAAAGTGATAAAAATCGTGAACATGATCAAGACGATTTAAAAGAATTGGAGGCACTCGAAGCTTTGGAGAGTGGTGAAAATGTGCCGTTAATAATGAGACTGAAATTGGCTATGAAACATTTTGTGCAAAAAGCTGGATTTTTTGGAATCCTCGCTTGCGCTTCGGTTTGTTGTTTTTTATTATCAGAATTATCCATTTCATACTATTATGTTGCGGCCGTTTATTATTGGTATCGTCGATTGTTCAATTTCACATTTATAATTTAACCTTTCTATTATTTAGATACCAAATCCATTATTTGATCTTGCCGGTTTGACTTGTGGTCATTATCGTATTCCATTTTGGACATTCTTTGGTGCAACATTAATTGGTAAAGCTATTGTTAAAATGCATATACAACAATTGGCGGTAATTGTTGCATTTAATGAAGAACTGTTGGATAAAGCTATTGGATTATTGGCGGTATTACCTTATATTGGTCATAAATTTCAAGAACCATTGAAAAAATATCTCATTGAACAGAAAAATAAACTTCATAATAAAACGTCTGTGGTATGTATTGTATAATGTTTTAATTATTTAATTGGAAGCTTTAACAATTATATTGCGGTAAATTTGAATGGTTAATATGATATGTTATTGTTTGCAGGAGGGAACGACCACGATATCATGGTTATTTGACAAATTTGTGATGATAATGGTGTGTTACTTTTTGGTAACAATAATTCATGCACTTGCACGCAATCACCATCGCAGGCGTACAAAATCTTCGACCGATTAAATAATTAGTGGAATTTTATATATTATAAACTGCCTTGATTAATTGACGCGTTTTCTGTGCATGTGTATGCCTGAATATATACAAAATGTGTGTCCTTGTGTCTGGTAGCGAGAAATATGAATGACAGACATTAAAGAAAACATGGCAGGAAGGTGAATGCTAGTTCGAAATGAATTGTTTTCATTTTTCTTTTTCACGTGCTCTGTTTTTATATCGCGCGTATCAATATAGCGGTGATAGCATATCCTCAATTTCACAAATAAGTTATAAAATGTACATATTGTATAATCTACAACGTCCGCAATGAAATAACACAGATGCTTTTTAATTCAGGACAATGATGATTAATATTAAAAACAAATAATTGAATATAATACTTGAATGATCGTGTGATTGGAACAATGTTAATTTTCGAGGTGATTTTCACTATATTTTCAAATAAGGAAAATGAAATAGTCCAAAAAATATTAAATATGAATAATGTTTAGAGCAAAAAATTTGTTTTTTAATTTTCTTTGTTTCTTCTGGAGCTTCATTCACTAATATTAGTTTACATAATTTCGGGTAAATTGAACTGAATGGATTTGAGTCAATTCATTTTTACTTTCATTTCACTGTGACAATGAATATCATCAGTGTGAGAAATATTTTTTTTAACTATAAATTTTCTTTTTTCACATGAAATCTTGATATTTACTTTCATTAGAGTTTCTCGAAGTTTTATTGCTCAAACAGTCAAATAAAAGAAACATGATGAGTAATTATTCGTATGAACTATCAGTTAATTGATGGAGAACAAAATAAATATTAAGCATTTTTGATATTTCAAAAGAAAAAAAAAACGAATATTAAAAGTTGGTTTAAAAACTTGTCGCATTTTGAAACATATGTCATTTGTCAGTGTTAAAATTCCCATAGCTGATAACATTCGCAGACAGGGGCCAAAAAAAAAATCGGAAGCAATTAATAATAACTACAAAATTAAAAAAAAAATTTGTCGATCGAACAATGTGTGAATTTCAAAATAAAAAGAGAGGAAGAAAACAAGGAGTCAACAACGATATTTATATAATGAATTTAAAATCATTAATTGTAATGAGCTGTATTGTTAACACGAGAATAGTATAAATGTTTTAGTTAGCATATAACATTCCTCAAGATACAAACATGAGAAAACATTATTCAAGGGAGTAATAAAAACATGCCAAAATAGTAGTTGAATACAAAATGTAATTGAATTTTATTGTTTTTTCTACAAATTATTGGCTTGAGCGAACAAATATTTTCATACAGAGGATAGTTAGAATTTTCGTAATGAAATATATGTGTATAAACTGAAATTATAAAAATACATAATCGTTTGCTTCGCGATCATTAGTATTAATTGTGTATATTTATAATCCCCCGTGATTTTAATGCTCATACATGTATTCTACATATAACAAATATACATATATATATATATATATATACATTAGTATGTATAAACATCCATTTTAATAGTCACATTTATGAAAAAGTTTTTCATAAAGTATTTTCACAAATTTTCAAACTCAATTATATTATACATTTACGACTCTGACTTTTCGTTTCTTAGTAATTTATCGAAACTATCGAACATCCGCATCAAATATATTTATGGAAACATATTGTTGCTAGTATGAATTTTCAATGCAAAATTAGACTATACAGGATACATTCTCTTGAATATTTTATTCCACCCCCTTCATTTTCATGTGATAATAATAATATGTATTAATAAATTTATCACACGTGTGCCATTTTCGTTCAATTTTAACCAACAAATGATGCGATTTGGTTATATAATTGTATACAAATAAAAAAAGTTGAATCGGACAAATACAATTTTTGTTTCATTGAATAATGTAGATAATGACATTTTATTTTCATATCATACATTGCTTTACATTGATTCAATATAATTTTTCATTATCAATCAATAATAAAGACAAGATTAATGATCTACCATTTATTTTCATAATAATTTTTCTTTTTCATTTCATCAATGTACACTTTTACTGTAAATAATTGGGAAACTGCACCAATGTCGGCGTTGAAAAAAAAATTAATCCAATCACTTGAATAACACTAAATGGATGTCGCCGTTGAGCGAAGACTAACATGTCTATAGTACCATTTAACGATACAGGTGATCAGCATGAATATTGCTGGCAATTTCGGATTCCCACCTGTCACCATTATTCAACAATTTTTCCTTATTATACAGTAGCTCTTCGTGGGTTTCAGTTGAAAATTCAAAATTTGGCCCCTAATAACAGACAAATTACCATTAATAACCTCACTTGATCGATTTTCTTGTTGTGGTTCAAACCAAAAAATGAATTTATTGACTAAATTGTTTCTTCTCCATTTTACCTCAACTATAGCATCAACTGGACAAGCTTCTTGACAGAAACCGCAATAAATACACTTTGTCATGTCAATATCATATCGTGTTGTTCTTCTAGAGCCATCAGCTCGTTCCTCCGCCTCGATTGTTATTGCTTGAGCAGGACAAATGGCCTCACAGAGTTTGCATGCAATACAACGCTCTTCACCAGATGGATATCTTCATAATTACAAACAAATAATATTAATTACGCTGTTTCTATCATATATATATTAATGTCAATTACCTTCTTAGAGCATGTTCACCTCGGAATCTCGGACTCAATGGTCCTTTTTCAAATGGATAATTAATTGTAACCGGCTCTTTGAAGAAACATTGCAACGACGTCATCATTCCATTAGCCAATTCTCTTGCGTAAACTGTTGCTGATTCGTCTGGGTGAACATCGGGCCAGTGTGCATTATCCTTCGCTGTTATAATGTAATATTTGCTTCGAGATGGGTGACCAGTAACTGCACCCACTGACAATGGACATTTTACAGATCGCTGCGCTGTTTAAATAATTTATTATTATTAGTTAATGGTTTTTACGTTTATTGGTAAAAACTGTTTCATCTATTCATTCATATATTGTCAATCTTATCTGTTCCGTTTCTTTCTTAATGTAAAAATGACTTATAATCACTGAATACCTAACCTCAAATCTAATTTATCCAATCTGTTGCACAATATTGTGGAATATTAGTTGACTATAAAACATTTTCAATACGTCTCAATCGCAATATTATATTAGTTCATTTTCAATAGTTGTCATATGCGAATTTCGCCTTGTAGAAAATGTACTTACTTAATAAATTATTGGCAAATCTTCCAAGTATCCGAACATTCGCCATCTTTGCACCGTTTACGTTCACGCAATATACATACATAGAAAACTCAGGGATGCCAGTTGGTTGGAGAATACCATATACTAATGTCCCACGATTTGGGATCTACTACAGTAGCAGTGCTATCCCAGTGAGGGAAAAATTTACTACCACGATCTGGCATCTCTGACAAACCCCCGTCCACGGGTATCAAATGGGGTGACATCCCTTCTCCACCATTCGATGTGAAACACAACCCAACCTTACTGAGAATGCCGGATCTTTCAAAATTATACATACATGAAAATTCATTGTAATAATAAATTGTTTTCGAAATAAATCGTTTATAGAATCTACTACTGTTGTTACATTAAAGTGGGGTATCATTATAATCATGAATTAATTATTAATTATTAATTATTATCATTAATTAATATTGATGTTCAATGCACATTATCAATTTAAGCATTTTCAACTTTAAAAATTTGTTGAAGCCATTGAAATTTCAATAAGAAAGTCATGGAATAAATAATAATTTATTTATTGATACAGATGAAATTTACGGAAAAAATGGCGAAACGCATGTGCAAAATGGCACTGGCGCTCGCATATACCTCTTATATAACGAATTATTGTCGTGGGCTGTTGATCGGGACTTAAACCAATGGTTGACTATCACGTAACAGAAAACGAAAGGGGCGAGGCACAAGCTACGAGAAAATTCCAGACTACATTGACAATTTTGACGGTGATAAGATGGGATATGTCATCTTGAGATGAGTCATTGCAAAAAAGTATATGTACCATTGCTATTGTCATTGATAATTAGTGTGAGGTAGGGTAATTGAAGTAGAGTTGTTTACGTCCGACAATTTTTATTTTGAATTTCACAAAAAGATGGATAACAAGCTGGATACTCTTCATTGGCCTACTCTGTATATTAATTAACTTCCCATTTATGTCAGCATTTCTAGGTTTAATGTATTTTTTTAATAATTTAAAAATATGATAGCTAGGAGTGGCATTTCAATTTCGAAATGAAATATCATCATAATTATTAAATTAGGATAATAGCGACTTATAGTATGAATTTGACACAAGTCGCTACCACGACTCCGTATTACTTTTATCCAATATTTATGTAGAAAAACTTATATTTTATTGTGTATTTCAACTTTTATTACATCAATGCCATACATTTTACTTATGTTTTCATCTTCAATGTACTTGGGGTCCGAGAACACGCAATTTATATTTCTTCTTATACTTTTTGCTTTTCTATTTTACGGAGGATAGATATTATTGTGAATAAATTTTATTATTATATTATTGACTTATTTCTGTTTTCGTTCGAGTAAATTATAATTTCATCTAACTATCCCTATCGATATTTCCAATTTACATTCTGTAAAATGGGCAAAATAAACAATCGAAATACAAACGTATGTAAAATGTACCTGTAATATAATAATATAATTATCTACAATTTATTTAATCATAAGAAAAATAAATAAAAAAGTTTTATAACAGATCAATTGTATATAAAACTCGATGGTGAATGTAGGTAAAGAGTTTCAACATGACAACATTATCCACTGATATATACATTTACATGTATATGAAAGGAAAAAAGAACAAGTTCAATGATAATTATAATATAATTAATAACACAATTCTATTAACCAGTGAATTTATCGAATTTCATGATTAGTAAAAAATAAATCTTTTGCATTAAATACATGTAAATAATGTCAGTCTCAAAGTAATGGGTCCATAATATTCTGTTACTTTAACAAATGAATAAATGTTCGATGCCAACAGCATAAAAAAATCAAACTCAGAAATAATATAAATAAAAGATTTCTTATAAACAATTGATTGAATTAAATATCTTCACATAAGTAATGCAAATTATTTACATATTTTTATTTATCACTGACTATTCGCTTCTAAATCCATATCCGACCACACAGCTTCTGTTTCACTTTCTTCAGCTGCTTCATCATTATCTGAATCCGGCAGGCCATCGCCAACATCATATGTTGTATCTGCATGCTCTTCGCCAACATTCATATAGTATGATGATTCAAATTTCGACGCGGTACTATCTAAACGGTGCATACCGTCCAATACCCTTCTATTATTTGGATCCAGACTTCAAATTCGAATAAATAAATATATTATAAATATCCATTTCACATATGTGATAATTGTCACTTTGTTTTTAATTGATAAATTTATAAAAACTTACTTTAATGCTATTGTGTAATGATTGAGTGCTTTCTCCTCATCGTGAACACGCGCCCATAGGTCGCCTAACATTTGATGTAATTTCCACGTCGGTTGAACGTCCACTTGTCTTTCGAGCAATTCAATCGCCGCTTCTAAATTCATTTCTTGCTCATAAATTTCCGCCAAAAAATAAACACCTGGTAAATACGAGTCGTCTTGTGCGAGAGCTTTGTCTAAGAGATTTTTTGCCTTTCCCACTGACACCGGATCCTTCATCAATACCGACGCGTATAACTGCAGCAAATTTATTTTACAATAAATATTATTGAGCTTTTTATCCTTTTTCCCTTTTTATTGAATAATCAGTAATAAGCAGATATAATTAAACTCACTGATAACACCCTTGGCGTGTGTCCAAGTTGCTTGCAAGCACTGCTAGCAATGTTTAGTGCCTCTCGCAATCGATGCATACCCACATAACAATCCACACAACCTTTGTGTGGCTCATAGCGATATGGTTTCAATTGCATTGCCGTTCGAAATTGATGCAACGCGTCACCATATTTTTTTTGTTCTATCAATATATTACCACGCAATATTACTGCCTCAACATTAGTTGGATTCAAATTGATTGCTTGAGACGTCAATGTATTCGCTCTGTTTAATTTTCTAGATGCATAAAGTGTGTAAGCCATTGCCACATAAATTTCTGATGAACATTCACCAGTTGTTATTGTTGTATTTATCATTGGAATCAATTTCTCCAAGTCTTTGGTGTGTTGGGTTTTATATAAAACAGCTGTATATAAGTCCAATCTGTAACGAACAAAAATAAAAATTATTAATATAAATGAAATGAATAAACAAAGCTTCATCTCTGTATGATAATAATATGTACAGTTGATTCATGTATGTCTTACCCTTTGATTGTGTCGGGTTCAATGGCTCTCGCACGTTTCAAACACGCTAATGCATTTTTATCATCACCTGAATAATAATAACATTCACCCATTGTCACAAGTAAATTAAAATTATCCCGTAAAAAATTAACATTATCCAATGAACGTAATGTTGACACGGCATGGTTGTATTCACGATTGTGGATGTGAGCGTGTGCTTTGATCCATGTATTTAACCAATCGAGATTTGGTAAACTCGCGGTGGAGCCGACAATAAGGGAATTCACTTCAATTCCTTTAACACCCAGTGATAAAAGACCTTCGGCTGCTTCTAAAGCTAACGGGCATTCTCTCAGGACTTCTTTATACGTTGTAATGGCCGATCGTTCCATTCCTTGGTCGTGAAATATTTTTGCTAGTGCCATATTAACCTAAAATGAATAAATGTCAATTGAATTAATTATTATTAAATATATCGACTATATATTCATCAGTATATAGAAATTAAATTGATAATCATAAATAACTACTTTTGCAGTTCGCTGCTTTCCCGGTATACTTTGTAATACTTGAAGTGCCTCCAATTGACTCTTCATTTTCATTAGACACACATGAATTTGGTATTTAATATCAATATCTGACAATAAATCTTTGTAACTTTCTTGTGATGGTTTGGTAGCGCCTTTTGATTTAAGAAGAAATTTACGAAATTGCAATGATTTTTTATACAACGATTCCGCTTTGCGATAATCACCCATGTGAAAATGCGAATCGGCACAATGAACATAAATAAGAAATTTGGCAGTGGGTGGCAGGAGATCGCCATTGTGATCACTCAATGACAAAACTAGATTAGCCTAAAAATAAATAATGAAATTATTGAAATCGGATAATTAATTTGAAATATTATACACTGAATAAACAAACTCACCAGCGAAATAACATTGGAGTATAATTGTTGATCGTATAAAAGTTTAATTTGGTCGTAGAGATTTGACATTTTTTTTGTTTTACACTACGTTATTATATGTGTTTTCGTGATTGTATCGAACAAACATATGTTCATTTATATATTAACTATACATATATTTGTTGGTTTGTTATCTGACTCCTGCAAATAGAATCGTTTAACTTAGATGATAATAGCCGTGCGACCTAACCTCTCTCAAATGTATATACACAATTCCGCCATGAGCGGTGAATGTTGGAAAATTGATGGCGCCCATTCATACATGTATCTTTTATATATATGAGATATATACTCATGTTGGTATTCCATACACCTTCTCTACTTAAAACTCGAAAAGAAGTTTGTTCAAATCATTCCGGTGAATCAATGCAAACAACAAATATTATATTCAAAGGCTACATAATAACTGTCCTCGATTTCAGAATTGTAATATGACATTTCGTAATTGTGAACATATTATTTATCTTTAGTTTATATATCAACGATACGGAAAACTTTCATATTTTTCTATTGATTAATGATATTCAAAATTATTTCAGTTGTTTGATGAATATGTACCGAATTTCCAAGGTGAATCCCGAAGATCATCGTTGGAATACTCTGTACGTATATCTATGTTAGACAATATCCAATAAATATTTGATAAATGATTATTGAACATGTGTGAAATATTTTATAGGGTACTTCATACAAAAATGGAAATTGAAAAATGCAATAAGTCCCTTATCAACATGATACTGACGGTGCAAACAATAATATTGCAATCATATCTTTCCCATAAAAGATGATCAGTAACCATTTGAGTATTCCGATAAATAATATAATATAAAAAATTGTTAATAAACATTAATGATACAAATATAAATATCACACATTCTAAATGATAAAGATGTCGGGTAATGTCTAAATTATGATAAAGATCACAATCATAACTGGAAACATGAGGACATAAAAAAATATAACATTTAACAAACGCATCAGCAATTAATAATAATGTGATGGTCAATTATCATTTGTTAAATGTTCCATTCTTTGATGTTATTTTGAACGAATTCTACCTCCATCTAATTTAATACTGACTCCAGGACGAAATTGCTTGTGAATCATAACCTTGACATTGTTTCTTGAAAAATATTTTGCAAAAACAATCGGGAGAAACAATTTGCTTACTGACGGTTGATTAATAATTTTCTTTTTAATATTGCATTGTCGGTGAATTCAACAACAGTATTGCTAGCAGACAACGTAAGACGGCTCATACTTTTACGTTCAACCAGAAATGAAGAATTATTCCACAATCATTGAATTCTATATCAACTCAATGATAATATAATACCCTAATACTTTAACAATAATATATGTCATAAATAATTATTGCAATAGGAACTCCCTTATAAAATTATGTGGCGATTTATTGTTCTCATTTTTATTCTTGCATTTTCTTATATAACTATGATGTTACATTTACAAAAATATCAATATATAATATATATCAGTCTAGTTTTCTTTATATTAATCTTAAAAGGACAGAAGTAATATATGCAAAGATTGTTTTATGATAGAAAAATTGCTGTTACTAATATTTTAGTATTTTCTTAATTATTTTGGGGATTTCTTGATACTTCAGTCATATTGGAGTGATAAGACTCGGAGTGTATCACTCGATATTCATATTTTTCTATGAATGCTTAATCTATATCGTTATAGGAATATACGGAATAGCTGGAAATAAAAAAGAACAGTTATTAATACAAGAAAAAAAAAATTAAAAAATACCTTCAGAGAATGGTATAAGGGTGAAAATTGTTTCATGCCTTTTATTAAGTATAAAAATGAAAAAATTTGAGACTTTACTTGACAACAGAACGTTGACGCTGCATAAAATAGCGGGCATCATGAAGACAAAAAAATTTTCGAAATTTCATTCCAGGGCCATGCACATATTTTTTACATTCAAACCTATGATCGAATAAGATTTAAACAGACAAATTGCGATAATTGATATGAATTTAACAGTTAAATAAATAATTTTAAACACCGATTTGATATAAAATGTTCAAATAGTGTAAATAATGTTGAATGTAGATTTTAGAATTGTAACGATTACAAGTTTGTGTTAAATTATAATAAAAAATTCCTTTTTCTTTACCATGGCATGTGATAAATCCCAGGATTATAACCACCAGCAACCGCATAATAAAAATATTCGGTGTTGTCCTCACATTCCTTAAAGTCTCCACAATCGAATCTGTTCATAACGTTCAAAACCGTGTAAAGAATTTTCAGAAAATTGCAAAAAACAATCATAACAAGAATTAATTTTTATTTAAAAATGAAATTCTAACTCGCATCGGATTCCACGACGACTTAAGAATCTCTTAGCATCATGATAGCAGAACCTTTTTCGATAGTCATTGTTCGAATAGCCGTTTACTTGTTCTACGCACTCATACCTATGAATAACAACAACATAATGTTAGAATTGCGACAAGCAATCAATCAACTATAATATACTTTGAATAGCAATTATAATTATTAAATGTATCAAGTATTATAAAAATTATTTTACAATAAGGCATCCTAACCAATTGTGGTAAATTCCTGGAGTGTAACCGTGCGCTACAGCGTAATAAGGCATGTTCTTTTTTTTTTATTTCAATTCCGACTCAAAAATGAAATATTGTACCGAAGAAAAAAAAAATTAAATTAATTACCGAAGGCTTTAGGAAAGTATATTATCAATTATCAAAAGGTAATTAACAACGAATATAAAACGATTGGCAGGTTACGAAATATATACTTAGGAATATGTATCACGTGGTGGAAATAAATGCAAAGTTGATCATGTGCGCTGCTGAGTACCGGAAGTTCGCATCTAAAGACTTTTTGATTATTGAGAAATTGTGAGTGCAGCTTAAATAATTCATTTCTGGAACGTCCGCCAGAGGAATATAAATCTAATTATGATAATACAACCCCAATGTCCCGCTGTGAATTGGCATATAAATATATATGAAATTTTTTTGTTCCCATAAAAATAATTTTTGCAGATTTTGTTCTCTATAGTGAGGATGCCATTTTTTTTTTGTTCAATTTTCGTATGAGTATGAGGACTATATTATGGAATGATGTGAATATATATTCAAAATGTTCATGGTTTGTTTTTAGATTATATTATAATCATGTAAATTTAGAATCATACTCGACATATTTTCATTTTATAGTAATACAAAAGGTTTTTGGGATGCACTATGTTATATGTAGTGTCAAAAAACTAATCATTACAAAGATCCTCTTCTGGTCACAAATTGTTGTCTTAATACTCATAGTATCTGAAGAAAGAATGAGAAATCATATTAAATTATATTTGCAAAAAATGAATTATTTTAAGTATGAGCGAATAAGAAAAAAAATCGAAAAATTCGATACTTTACTTTTCTAATGGACATCGACGTTTCATAAAATATCGAGCGTCAGATAAACAATAATATTTTCTATATTCTCGATTCGAAAATCGAAATACTTGATCTTTCACTTGATCCCTGTCATCAAACAATATAAAAATTAAAAAAATTTGGGTATTATCGATAATTACAATTCTATCAGAAATTATGAAAAAAATCTCAAATTTTCCTTACCATTGCATGTGATATATACCAGGATTGCGGCCAATTGCAACTGCATAATAAAAAGATTTTGGAACATTCACATGATCACGAAAATTTCCACAGTCATATCTGTTTAATAATACAAACAAAAATATAAATTCATGAAATACTTTCAATAAAGATGAAATGAATTTATTCATTGTTTTTCTCAATGATAAAATTGATTTCTCACTCGGCCCGAACTCCTCTGCGACGTAGAAATCTTTTTGCATCTTCATAACAGCACCTTTTTCTATATTCATTTCTGGGAAAACCCTCAACTTGTGGTTTACATTGTGCCCTATATCAAAACCAAAGATAAAATTGAAAAACACAATTAATCAACTAAAGTATTAGATTTAAGTATTTTTTAATTGCCAGTCTATAGAAAATATATTAAATTTAATATCATTATGTAGCTTCAGTTGTGCATTATTCTGACCACTTTCGATAAATTCCGGGTTTGCGACCTTTAGCCACTGCATAATATGGCATATTGTTTCCTTTGTGACTAATACAATATATCTGATTCTCAAATTGTAGACTGCGTCAATAGAATCCAATAACAATTTGATATTATATTCACACCTTGTTACAAAGCCATAGAAACATGTGTAATAATATTATGAATAAATTGACAATGTGAATTATTGAACAAGTGGTGAATGACTGTTAATAATATAAATATGGGACAAAGAACATGTGAAATGAAAACAAAAAGAGGAGGAAATGGGCGCTAGTGGCGGAGGTGATAAGTTTATATACTATTTTTTAGTCGTTGGCCGTTCACGTCTTATTGATAGCTTTATTAATTTTGATTTTAAATTGTACACCAGGGGTCCATAAATCGACACACGGTAATAGGCTGAACTGAATATTTGTTAGTTATATTATATTTTTCTACACGAGTAGAAGTCATAAAATATATTATATTGTAATGTAACTCAAATATCAGATCAATCAAAAAATTTATATTAAGAAGAACAAATGGATTGCATTATTTTTCTAGGAAATTTTTCAGATTATTTATTATTGCACATCTTGATTACTTTGCTTTGGGATTGCTTCGAACTCGCAAATGATTGATCGTTTAATGTGGAGAATATGCTGGATCTATTAACGATTTTAATTATATATTTATCTTTGTATAAATCGTGATTTGAACGAATTAATAATATATAGGGTGTCCAAAAAAGTCTGAAGACAGTTAAAAATTTCGCAAACGACGCATCGAATAAAAGAATGAGAAAACACCACTTCAGAACCCCCCCCCCCCCCCCCGCGGGGAGCAATTTTGTAGTGTTAAATAAAAAGTGGAGTTGAGTCATGTCTCATTTGAAAGGCCACAAAATTACCTTTCTCAAGACACTCTATTTATTGGATTTTTCTTAAATGGTAAGAGCAAAAAAGTCTTTATAAAATATACTTTTGCAATTTTTAGAATTAAAAAAAAAATCACATCAAAAAAATATTAAAAACTGGATGAGTTTTAAAAAAAAAAAAAAACGATTTTTTATACAGTAATTTTTGTAAAAATAAAGTGAAATAAATTTTTTTATAATGTTTAAATATCAATAAACAACGTCCACTATTTATTTTTATTAATTTCAATTGTTATCCCTACGAAAAAAAAAATGTTCTTTTAGCGCAGTTTTCGCACTGCTAGACGTATGTAACCCTTAAACTAGGATAGCATTATATATAAATATTATATCAATTGCAATAATGCGAAAATGATTGTTATTAAAAAACTCAATTATTCAACAACTTTTATCACTACATGAATTTGAATATTGCTGCTACAAATTAATCATAAAAGTCGGTGATACCGTATGCAAACGGTAATTTTATCACGCTAAAGACCGGTAATTTTCCCGTAATTTACATACACTATCATTATTTCATGGAGAGGTACGAATATAATGTCACTTGCTATTGAAAATGGTGTCGTACTAACAGAAATGAAATTGCCACGGTTACGATAGTGGGATATGAACTTGACTAAAGATATTGGCTGTGCTTTGTCGAGACATTGAATATTCAGCGACTAATAAACCCTCATTGCTAATGGACTTTTTTTTTTCATGAACAGAGAATTGTCCAACTGATGTGTTCTTTAAGCGTTTATTAAACATCTATCTCTCCAGAACGCAATTATTCACGACCAATAAATATCCCAAACAAATTCCCACAATAAAACTCATTTCATATATAATATTTACTTTCAAATGTTGGAATTGCACTTACTTTTAACCGTTACCAATTGAAAAACAGGAAGAAAAATACAATAATACATGTTTATCAAGACATTGATATAAAAAATACTGCAATAATTCACAAATAAGAAATATTTCTCACACAATCACTATTTCAATTAAATAATCACGTCAACAATATGTAACAAATGACATTTATTAAATAAATTCCAAATAGAACAGTGTAAATAATTATAAAATAAATAGATCAAGTACATAGTATTATGATATATTTGATTGAAAATAAAAAGAAAAACTTAAATGGTGTCCCAACCATATAAATATGATTGATTATCAGTAGTCTGCACCTTTAACAATTATATTATATGTCAATACATGCGTATACTAAAAGTGCTACAGCTTTCTGCAAGCTTCAGTAACGGTCAATACAGCTGCGAGCGCCTCTTTAGCCGTTGGTATAATATAACGAGCAGGAAGAACAAAGCCACTTCTGCCCTTGTCCCTCAGCTCAATTGTAAAAGCGTATTTGATCTTGAGCATTGCCTTGGCCCAGTCATCTGCGCCGCCTGATGCCGGATAAAGAGTTGATGCGCTATTACCAACTGTATAAACACTACCTGCACTCGTTGCTTTTTTCATCGCCAACGCTGATTTTTGACCGAGACGATCCAAATCAGCGTAGTCTGGTGGCACACGTCTATCGTATCCCCATGGGTACAAGATATATTGACCATAGCTGTGGAATGTCAGGTAAGCCTATTTCAACAGAGCAATTTAAATTATATACAAATTAATATACGTCCACCAGTCTAATCATCAATTTAATATTGATTAATATAATAAATATAAATTGGAAATTTACTTTAAAATTTGCAGCGGTAGCTTCAAAAAAGTTTTTAATCGCCGCTGTTTCTGGTTCAGAGAATGGTCCAGCACCAGCAAATATGTCTCTACATGGTTGTTTGCTTGCACCAAGGCCACCCCATCGATATCCAAAATTTCTGTTGAGATCTACACCAATGCAAACACCACCTTTTTCTGGACTACTTCGATTCTTCCGCCAAAGTCTGTCACCACGAAATGTGTACTCGTATCTGTAAGTGAATAAATATTTTATCTATTCATATAATGGCGACTATGTGGCAATACATTGCACTGTGGAGTATAGAAAATAGATGTGTGTAAATAAAAATATATATATTTATATTTGTATATGCACAATGGCATATAATTACCCATCGGGATTGGAAACAGGTAAAATGTAGTAGTCTGCTTGAAGTTCATCGCTATTTTCCACCAAATAGTTTATTATGTACGTGACAGAAGCCGGTGCAATCCATTCACGTGCATGAATACCACCGTCAATCCAAATTGCTGGTACATTTTTGTCACCTTTACTAATACGTAGTACCTTTTGAGAAGAAAAAAATTATCAAATTGTCAATTGTACAATTAATATATTTCTGTTTATTAGATTGAATTACCTTCAACGGTCTACCTTCGACAGAATTGCCAATAGACATAACCGAACACAGATCCGGAAATGTATCAGCGAGATAATCAAGATAACCGTCAATGTCTTCAAGACGATGATAACTTGACCATTCCATTCGATGACCTAAAGTCAACGGTCAATGTAAAATATCTCGAGTGTATTTGATGAGTGCCCACATAAATGAATGAGCCCCATGGATATTTATTTCTGTCTAATACAAATTGACAGAATTTAACAAAAGATATTTGCGTTTTTGTAAGCGCCAGGCAATATCAAGCTCACCCGTCTTTTGATCAACGCCTTTTCCACCACTGTATACATTAGCAATGAGATTATGAAGAATAGAACCAATACCGGGACGTTTGAGTGACTTATGTTGCCTTTTCAATTTTTTCCACCAAGCGTAACGAGCTAAAAAATTTTCCCCCAATAAATTATACCCATCACACCATGCCAGATAATATTAAAAATCATCTCACCATGTCATATTAGTATTAAAATGGGACAAATTAGAAAAAAGCTTTTGGGTAGCGGAAAAAAAAAAAAAATGGATATGATATGGGATAGAAGTAAAATGAAATAGAAAAAAATTTATAAAAAGAAAAAAGGGAAAGAAAGAATGAAAGAACATTAGACGTAAGATGATGGCAGAGCACGTGTGGGCAATGACATAGAATGGATAACTGTTATGTTAATCAGTATTGTCGATCATGCGTGGAAGTGGGTTAGTTATTCGTATCCTACACAGGTTGATAACCTCATTCAATAATTCTCACACACCATTAACATTATTGTTATTTTTTTTTTTTCATACGTTCGACTTTTAGAATTGAAACTGTATCACTAAATTATTTCCGCCACAACTCAATCATGTTCAATTAAAATTATTGAGTATCCCCAATATGATTGCAATAATTAATTGAATGAAAATAATGATTTGAAATGAATATGAAATAAAGCGGCAATATTTAAAGCAAATGATGCCACAAACCAACGGAAAAATAATAAAAAAAAATAATGAAAAATAGCGAAATACCTTTTCTTCCCTCGAGCTCTTCCAATTCTTCGGCCGGTGGCAGTGGATTCTCTTGATCTATAGCTTGTTGAAGATCAGGTATTATTACATCATACTTCACTTGACGTTCACGCAAAAAACGTGACACACGTGAAATTAAATCGGGACGAACAAGGACATCCACCACCGATTCATTGCCAGACCACATTGACACATCTATAAGTTGAATATATTATTTATCTACATTCAATTAATTAATAATCAAATAAAATCACACCTCCTGTTTCTTGCAGATAAGAAACAAACTCAGCTTGTTCGCCATCAGCAAGGACACGCCACAATTGTGCGCCCTCATAAGTTACACGCTCCTCAGGTATCTCCACTGCTTTAATTACCACGGCATCAGCAATATCTGCATCAGATTCAATTGGAACTGAATCATAAATACGCGCTTGATCCGTAAAATTATTCAAAATGAATCGTGGTTGTGGGCGGATAGTCAGAGATATAACACAATGAATAATGGCGACATCAACAATAATTGTCGCAATCACAAATGACCGGAACATTCTACCGGTCATGATCATTCTCGTGATATTTCTCAATACACACTGACCATGCCAAGTTAGTCGACCACTCACTTTTATAATATTGGTTCGAGCACTCGGTAACGGTACCAAACTGTGTATTATACCTATATGAAACCGTTTACCCTTATTTCATGGGACACGATGAAATTTTTTTTTGTGTGAATGTTTTCTTTTTGGCGCGAGTATGAGTAAACCGTTGGATTCACGCTCACTGGAAGAAACACAAGATGCGCAAGAATAATAAGACTTTATATGTATACGTGTATACCCGTATAAAAAGGCAAGTGATTTA
The DNA here is from genome assembly GCA_910591685.1 of Galerucella tenella. Lineage (NCBI taxonomy): Eukaryota > Metazoa > Arthropoda > Insecta > Coleoptera > Chrysomelidae > Galerucella > Galerucella tenella. Next base: position 111,915 of record CAJUYH010000022.1, read on the forward strand.
CGTGGATAATTCAGAATTTCTTATGGAAAAAAAATTCTCATTTTAACGGTATAAACACCTCTGTAATATTTTTTTACTTTTAAATCATTGGCTGAGGTTTATTATACAAATGAAAATGATGAGGAAATTATATTTAATAATAGAATGGCTGAAAAACAAAATATTCTGAATTTTATTATTGTGCGTGTTTCAGTATAATCAATTTTCTTTTTAATTCATGTCTGTAGTGTGGGGTTTTTTGTATGGAAAAAGGCGCTCACGATAAAATATTCAATATGTATATATAACCACAAGTAAATATGTCAAATTTTATTATATCACTACATTATTTGTTGATTGATAAGTGGGAAAAATTAATGCGAATGTATTTATCATTCTATTATTTATATTACGTGAATACATCGTATACCTTTAAAATTGCCTCTGTAAATTAAGTAGATATGAGAATTATATTTATCACCATTATGACAATCTCAAAAATATCAAAAATCAGTTGTATAACACAATTCAAATACTAATTTCTCATTCAATTGTTCTATCAAACGAAAAGAACGTACAGAAATAAGTTCATTTGTTGTCACGACAACAGATCAGAATGATAAAAAAAAAAAAAAATTATCAAAATGGCAACAATACATTTCATTCCATCATATTTTTCTCTCAAATAATAATATATTTATTAATTTATCCAAAAAATATAATCCTTTTCTATTACTTATATCAATTCAATAACATCATAGTATTTTCATTGTTTATTATTGTCAGCGATTGCAATTGGTTATTTATTATCTCCACTAAAATATACATGCAGTATATTACATAACCGTTAGAATATTTATATATTGTATTGACATCAATGTCATGATACTGGAAAAAACTGTCGCAAATTATTATATTTGATCATAGGTAATAAAGTATGATTATTATTACACATAAATATATAAATATACATATTCATTTTATAATATCGTATACGACAAAGTTCAATCGTCAGGGCAGTATAGAATAAATAATTACATTGAAGATGACACGATATAAGTGTAGTGTCCATTGTATATAGACGAAGCCCCCGCGCATTCTCCGAACGTGCATTCAAATGCCTTCTCCAGTGTAGTATCATTGTGAATGCTCTTGGCGGCGGATTGATATAAACGTGTGGGTGAGTATTGCAGACACGTGGAACAAGGCTCTGCTTTCGCCGCGCCGTGATTCCCCTTCGTATCGCAACTTGGACTTTAACAAGAGACATTGTAGTAACGTACTCGCACACAATTATCATATCACTGCGTCGAGATGAAGATCATTCTTGTCACTGTTCTTCTATCCATAATTGTCTGTTCCAATGTCCAGGTATGATAAATTATATAATATATACTCATTAAAATAATTCATAACATTACAATATCAATTTATTAACACAATTCATCTTTATGTATATATTTAATTGAATAATAATATTTTAATAAGGAAAATTGCAGTGAATGATTGAAAATAGAGTGAATATTTGAATATTTGTGTGATAATAGAATAGAGTGAAAAAAATAAATAAATAAAAGTATCCAGTGTAATATACTTGGAATAAAATTGGATGAAGAAAATGTTCTAAGGTTTCCTGCTTTCATATACTAGTTAGCACATTGATATAATGAAAAAATCAATTGGTTTTATAATATATATTATGTTGATAGGGGGCGACATACACGGTGACCGATCAAGTTTTCTTGGACATAATGATAGATGACTATCCAGTTGGAAGAATCACCATTGGTTTGTTTGGTGATGCTGCGCCAAAGACCGTTAAAAATTTTATTGCTATCGCGACGGAGGGTATTAATGGTAGAACCTACACCGGCACAAAATTCCATCGTGTCATAAAGAAGTTTATGATTCAAGGTACAAAAATCCTCATTCTCTATTCTTTTCATCCTATTACTTGAATAATTAACTATATAATTAATTAATTAATTTTTTTAATTAATACTAATGATTATATTTGTTGATTTTATGGAAAAAAAAATAGGTGGCGACGTTGACAAGGGCGACGGATCGGGATCCATTAGTATTTATGGTAAATATTTTGATGATGAAGATTCAGGAATTAAACATGTTGGACCGGGTTTTGTAAGTATGGCAAATGCTGGCGAAAACACAAATGGCTGTCAATTCTTCATTACAACTGTGGCAACACCATGGCTCGATGGTCATCACACAGTTTTTGGAAAGGTAAATTAATAAATAGAATCGAAAAATTTCTTTGTACATTCAATCATCAATTCAATCGTTTATTTGATAATATTTGCAATTATTTATTGATTTAGGTGATTGATGGTCAAGATATTTTGTTTAAAATTGAACAAACGAAGACTGATCCGGAGGATGCTCCAATAACACCTATAGTGATATTAAAGAGTGGAAAAATTCCGGTTGACGCGCCATATTCCATTTCCGACGATCCCTATGAGTAAATCATCATATCATTCTATAATCTTTGTATTTTTTTTATATCTTTGCATTATTCGCTGAGGCTCTCTTTGATTTAGCTATAGCATATTACACAATTACACAAACGAAAACAAAACCAAAGGGAATTGTATACACGCAGAGTTTATTTTATTATTAATTGCCATTTATATATAGTTAATTATTATTTAATCACTTGACAACTCGGTGAAAGTCGTGGAGAAAAAGAAAAAAAAAAGAAAAAAAAATAGAGAAGAGCAGCAAATCAATGTCAAGGACTACGAGCAAAATAGAGATTGTATATATTGGTTCGACCCACATATTTCAATCTCTCGACAACTTGCTGTTCATTCTCTCATAAAGCTCATGATTATGTGATGCACATTCACCAGCAACTATCCGCCTATTTGTGATTTTGCATTCAGTTGTAAATAACACGTGACATGTGGTAGATTGACAGTCACTGGAGCAAAAGCACTCGTGAATTAGTGGACGGTATTATTTTGTATAAAATAATACGTTAATTTGATACATGATAAATGAAATTCAATTTATTCTGCATAATTGCATTATCAGTTGTGCACAATTTATTGTTGCTAACAATTCAAAAAGACGTACAAAAGTATCTAATGCATTTTTAAATTATATTGTTTTGTAAAATTGGCCAATTTGAAAATAGATAAGGGTATTTGATTAATTAATAAATTGTAATGAGTAGTTATTGGATTGGCAAAATTTGTTGTAGCCACCAGTTTCATATATAGTGCTTCTATTTTTATCCATTTTTTGTCTTTCAAAAGGTACCGTTTATTTTTTTTTTTTTTGTGCAATTTAAAAGACTGAATTTGAAGGTTTTTCATTCATATGTATATTATTGAATGTAGTTTTTGTTGGCTACGTGTTTCTGTGATCAATTTTTTTTGTTTGTTCAAACGTATATTTGCTGAGTTCGATAGTATTAAATACACCGAAATTATAATAAAAATAAAATTAAACCGAAATATTGTATGTTTTATAATAATTATTCTGCAGCGTTTGGGGATGGATCAGAGCGACTGCTATACCACTTTCATTCAGTTTTTCAATTCTCGGGCTCTTTCACTACATGTTACGACAATTGGAGGCAACTTCATCAAAAATCGAAGCCGGCGAAAAATTATTGAAAACGGAGTAATCTAAAGTATTTCTCGTAAATTCATTTTTTTTTCATGAATTATTATTAAAATTTTAGTCAATTAGATGAAAGGAATACATTTTATCAACAACAATTGTACAATAAACAACAAATATCATACATAAATAATTTATATTAATTTATTCATTTACGCCATTTTTATGCAATATAAAAATTGCACATCCATCAATCGATAACTCTGAAATCGTCGGGATACAATCTAACTTATCGACTACAGTGTCATCCATTATTAAAGAATGACGAGCAAACTGGTAAAGAAAAAAAAGACAACAAATGAATTATTTATTATTCCACTACCACTATAATTATAATTATACATTGCACTATATCTATGCAGGTGTGTATAGAATGTAATCTCATTGTTTTACATATCGTCATAGCGCTAACAATTTTATGTACAATAATGTGGTGACAAGTCGATGGTGGCGTTGTGCCTCGTACACACAAGTCTTTTTTATTTAGAGGCAGTCGCAGCCAGCTGGCTGGTGTAGTAGGTTGTGTAAGTTATTAGTGTCTGTTACTTTCCATTCATAACAACGGTGACAAATAAATATACACAGTTATATACGTCTGCCACATAATACAAGCGTTGGTGTATTAACGTAACATAAATATCTGTAACTAATTGAATAATATTCATTTTTGTTTTGTCTGTTCCAGTTGCATATTCGTATTATCATTAAAATCATTTGAATTCACCATGGACTTTTATTGCTACGTGAATAATTCTTTATTGTGGCAAACCGCAAAAAGGTATTCATAACCAAAATTGAGCCGGTTCGCACAGTCACCATTAACGACTCACAATGTAAATAATAATTATTTTGTGCGAATAAATCCAATACGTAAAGTAGTATTTATCATACGTATATAATATAAAATACGAATTGAAAATAATCGAGTCCAAGACATCTACACTTGTATGAAGACAATGTAACTTATGACAAGAAAAATTGTGTACTTATTGCCAAAATACTGTCAATGACATAATCAGTTGGATAAATAATAACGGCAATTGGTAAAAGCGATCACTATTAAAAAAGGTAAATATTGATATTACATTTCCTTAGATTATTGTAAAAAGAAAAAAAAACCAACATTTTTTTATCACTACGTGATGAAAAGTAAAATAAAAATTTTTTTTGAAATTAGTCACAGTGTATTGTTCGTCAGTTGAGTCACATTTAGCGATCGATTAAATGAAAACTCAGTTGTGATACAAAACAAAACTGATAATTTCTTGCAATATTAAAACAGTACTAAAATATTTTTTTTTTTATAGTTCACTTGTAAATAATTCTATATATAGCTGTATGAATAGATTCATGTTTTAACATTAATTAATTATTCTTATCGCTATTTTATCATTATATTCAGAATATTTGTTGCATTGTGTCGCTATTAGACTCGGTGATGAACTTCCGTGAAACTTGCGATAATTCTTTCACCATAGCTAATCAAATCAAAGTGCACAATAGACAAGCGACAACACATGATACAAATCAAGTATAAAAACTGTATAATAACTACGTCCAAGTAATAAAACATCCTGAATATAATTTATTGCGGAACGAATGATATATAATTGTGTGGTGGACAGCCAGACATATATGCAGAATAATAAACTTCAATTCAACAATTAAATTTCCCCAATGAATAATAACAAAATATACAAATACAAAAGTTGAATAAAATAATTGGGTTATCGGATTAAATTGCTGGAATATATAAATGAACTTGACGTGTTGGCGGATTAATTTATTTATTATACACATATTAAAAATAAAGGGAGAAACAATTACAAAGGGAAGGAGATGAGAGATTCATGCATTTTTAAATGAAATTATAATCTCAGTTGCGTGTCCCACGCAATTTTATATAATCCAACGGACACATCCCGTTTTTATCCTTTGTTTGCATCATTTAATGGGTGTGACGGACATTATAATATATTTACAAATAAATTTCATCCCCCGGGAAAAAGAACAGAGAGCAACAGTGATACGACAAACGAGACAGGGCGAGAGAGAGAGAGAGAAATGAGAGGTACCGTGCAAGGGTAATAATCATAATGAGATTGTACTGTCATGTCATCATGCATGTACAACTCCTAAATAATATTCACGCATTAGAATTAAAAATATGCAGAGTTTATCTTGCTTCTTTATTAATAATTAGTTACATAAAAAATATTTATAAATATTTACTTGTTATATATATATATATATATATATAGATATTTGCTTACTGTTCCTTTCTTTAGTTATTATTTTTCTGTTAATGCACTGCGTGTATACAAACCGGAATTTCGGACGATCGATCGTATCCCACATTTCCTCATTGTTCTGCCCATCCCATGACTCGGGTGATATCCATCAAGCAAACCATCCCTCATACATCATATGTGATTAAACGTATCGTTGACAAACAGACCAAGCGATTCCAATCAACAGTCAATATCTCTATTTAATGCTTGGAATGTGAATGAGAATTAAAATGTGCTATTAATACTTATTATATTTTATTCTTTCTGTTTTTAATTTCATTATAACGAAATATTTTTATTTATTTTGTAGAAGTCCGAAATTTTAATATCGTCTCACTTTTAGTTGTATTTTTAACGTTAGTTTTTCAAGAATAATATCTTATTGTATGTATAGACACAATCTGAATATGCGGTGAAATAGCAAAAATGTTGGAACTCATGTTACAATTTTCTGTAGCGTAACGTTTTTGTTTTCTTTATATTTTTATTGTCCTGGCGCCGCGTTGGCGCATCAAAGTTCTTATATGGACACATAATACGTTCCCTAGATTTAATTTGTTGCACTACGATGTTTCTATTTCTGTGGTTTTATGGGTTTTAGGTGGAGTGCTGCTTGAAGAAGGCGCAAAACGATCGAGAACCAAACAAAAAAATAAGAGATATAATTGAAATTCAGTGAATAATTCAATCATGGGGCAATACTGGTTAAATGTTGCGATTCTGCGAATCATTATACCTGTGACCTTCACAGCATGTAAGTCTGTCTACTACGCTATACACAAGTTTCATTGCATTAAATATTGATTCAAACAAAAAAAAA
>CAJUYH010000023.1:0-110726 GCA_910591685.1 Galerucella tenella
ATGTTAGTTTGTTCTTTCTAAAATAGTGTTTTGAATAAAGATTATATAAGGAGATCGAACTCCATGTTTTCCAATTTCTACTCATTATAACTCTCAGTGATAAGGGGGAATCCGTAAAACATTATTTAGCTATTCTCCCTGACGGGGCTGGTAATTTTTGATTGCTCAGCACTATGGTTACTGGCATTATCAAGAACTATGAGGGATCCTTGTGCAATATTTTCTAAAAACGACTTGAACCAATTTTGTAACACTTGTGCGTTTATTTCCTCATGACAGTCGCCGTCAGTATTTCAAGTAAATACTAATAAACCATTTTCAGTAAAACCAGAAGCGGAACCAACCAATTATCAAACGGCACCTTTTCCCACAAGGATCTTTGAAGCCGGTGAAACTCTTGTTCATAGCTTCCAATATTAGAATCCTGTCAAATCTTAGAAGGGGCATGTCCTTCGTTAACCCAAGTTTCATCAATGCTGTCAACACCGTTTTGCAAACAGTGAGCACTAGTAGAAAGCGTGTTTAACGACATGCGATTTTTCTTCTGTACCTATTGAAATATGTTGAAAATAACGATTTTCTCGTTGATTAATGGTGGAAACTTTCACAAATACAACCCTCTAAGACGGTTATTAGAGAACTAAAAGCATATTTAAAACTAATATAAGTTCCTAAAGGCTTGCCTAAAGGTCATAATGACAAAACTGTATAGTTCTTTTCACGATCTAATAAACTGACCTGCCCTGTGATGAGGCATGCAATGAAGCCATAAAAGTATTAGTCGTGACATAAATTATTGCCTCAAAACTCGATAAGACTTTTGTGTCATTCTTATTATTAATACTTTTACTTTTTTAGTACTTTTTCTTTTATTGCATCTCAAGCCTAAGTCAGGTCAAGTCAGTTTCCAAGATCGAGAAACTATAACACTAATATCTCTCATATACCACGTGAGTAAAAATTTTGTCGGCAAAATTTTTCGATTGTCATGAAAGTTTGTTGCTTGGCAATTTTGCGAATGACATTTTTAACAAAACCACGAGCCGCCAGGCGAGTGGTTTTGGTTTAAATGACATGAGCAAAATTACTAAAAAGCAACAAACTTTAATACAAGAGAAAAATTTTACGTTACAAAATTTTTAATTGAGTGGTATTCGACATGACTATTTCACGAGAGAAAAACTAAAAAATCATATTTTTAAACGTTTCATTTATTGCAAACTTCAATTATACAAAGCCAAAAAATTATGAAAAAAAAATTACTTATTTATGTAAAAAGTGCAATTATTATAATTTGTACGTTGTAGCATTATTTTGGGGATTGTTTTGCATCATAACCTGTGATGAATTTGAGTTAGAAGCTGAGGATTCCTTTTCTTTATTTTTATTTTCTCGAAGGTTTTCCATAAGTTGGATATGATGTTCTTACCCCTATAAAGTTAGCAGAGCCACTTGCAAATAAATCGATGAAACCTATTCCAATAATTGTCGAATAATTGTCGAGAATTTGTCGTGAACGTAAAAAATTTGTCGCGCTCTTAGTTTTTTTTATATGGGGTGGCTCTGCTAACTTAATATTAAGTTAGCAGTGCCACCCATAAATAAATATCAAAAAGCATCAAAATTATTACGAATAATTGTCGAGTAATTGTCGAAATCCATCTAACGTAAAAAAACGCAAAAAATCTATTCCTTCTAGCATATATATATATACCTTTTTCTTAGAAATTCCTGGTTTTTGAACAAAATTTCGTATTTTTGGCAACAGCGCATAAGTATAATGACATTTTACGTGTTTTCCATATCATTATTGACGATTATAAATTTTTTTAAGCAACTTCCTATTTTCCAGAAGCAAAAAAATTATGCTTTAAAGCTGAATGATAGAACACACTTATGTAGTACACTTATGTAACTTTGTTGATTTATTATTTTTTCAATAAGAATTTATCTGAAAAATTGTCAAATGACCAAAACGTTTTTGTCGTGGGGTTTTCTCGAGGGTTTTCTCCTATATACGCACCGTGTGATATAATGAAAGAAATATTCCGATTTCTCAGTAATACCCACTTGTAACTTGGTTAAATATGATTTTTTTCATCCAGAAATGTACTGAACAATTGTCGAATTACCCAAATGTAATTGTCGTGAACACAGAACAAATGTCGCGCTCTTAATTTTGTTTATATAGGGTGGCTCTGCTAACTTAATATTAAGTTAGCAGTGCCACCCATAAATAAATATCAAAAAGCATTAAAATTGTTACGAATAATTGTCGAGTAATTGTCGAAATCCATCTGACGTGAAAAAACGCAAAAAATCTATTCCGTCTAGCATATATTGTCGTGAACACATAACAAATGTCGCGCTCTTAATTTTTCTTATATGGGGTGGCTCTGCTAACCTAATATAAAGTTAGCAGCGCCACCCATAAATAAATATCAAAAAGCATCAAAATTGTTAAGATTTTTTGCGTTTTTTTCACGTCAGATGGATTTTGACAATTACTCGACAATTAGCTTAATTACCTCTTGTTCACCAACTCCTTCTTCTGCTAATGCAGATATTGCAGAAGCTCTATGTGAATGATTGGTTATTTTTATTTTTTTTGTGTCTATACCAATTGATTCTGCCGATATTCTCGTCCACTTTGAAATGATGAATTTTTGTAGGTACCATATTCCTTTCTCCCAATTTGGATGTACTGTTAAAAATAATCTTGTTGTTAGATGATGATTGGATACTCTTTTTTCAATAATTTTTAAAAATAAACGAACTTCCACGGACTTCCACGAACTTCTTACCAGCCACTTACTGCCAGATAAAGCTTTTGATTGTGTCGTTTTGGAAAAGATTGTATTATATTCTACCATGCCAGTGAAATTACCTTTATTATCATATTTTTCTTTAAGTAATTAATATCACAATTAGCAGTTTAATTTCCACGCCATGCTAATTCGAACGAACATAAATGAAAAAACTTTTTTAGTAACCCATCAGGATTATCTTCAGAATAGCTTTCTACCATTTCCATTAATTCTTCTTTGGTAAACGCGTTAGAAATTTTTTTCTGGTTTCAGGTTCAGCCTGAAGCTTTTTACGTTTTGTATCCCTGGCCCATCTAGCAAATTTATAGGTAATATCTTTAAATGGATCAATTTTGATGTAAAATTATAGAAAATATTTTTCCTGAACCATTTGAGCAGACGTATTCCAAAGTGTTTTCACACTAGCTTAAGTATAATCAGTTCCATCTCTTTTTTTATGATAAAACCATAATCTTCAAGAATCTTTGCTATAACTTGTTCAGAAGTATCCTTTTCTAACGTATAATTACGTGCGTCCAGAAACATTCTAAACTGTTCCCACGCAGACTATTTTGTCTTAATTGTATTTCGCGGTATACTTTGCTCAATTATACTCTCTATTTCATTCATTGAATTATTTCCAAATCTTGTATTATTCATGTTAATAATACTTATTTAAATTTTTGAAACAGTTTTAATAATTTTTATCCACAATAAAAGCCCAGGAGGCTGAGGTGGTACCGGCGAAAAAAAAAGATTTTTAGACAGTTGAATAAATAAATAAACAACCTGGTTTCCTTAAGAACCACTAACAAAAATTTTATATTGAATTTTATCACAGAGTAATAGAAACAGCACAGCTGTCAGTTAGGGATAAAAATTAATTTCTACTTATTTTTTCTTGACAACGGTAGCTGGAACGCTACCGAAACGTTGAAATAAAGAATTTAAAAATATTGTGGTTTAATTTCCCAAGAAATTAAAAAAAGAAGACATAATATACTCACCATTTTTGTTTTCTTTATTGCGTGTAATCATAACTTCCAAATAAAATCCGTAAGATGAATAAGACAGACTGATGCAATTTTGACGGGAGAAAAAAGGATATGTATGTAGTTTTCAGCAGCGATTCTAAAAAGTCTTTCACCAGCGAAGTTTTTATTTAAATGTCAGTTATGTCACTTTGACCATTCAAAGTGACAATATGAATAATAAGAAGCAATTTTCCGGTATTTTTCATCCTCAAGCAAAAAAAATGATACTTAGGACCGGTTTCACAAGAGAGATTTATACTAGGTATAGTTATTCTGGGTACAAAGTTATACCAGAATTTATACCTAGTTTAAAACTGGTTGGTTTTACGATGCTTTTTTACATCGGAATAGCAATTCTTGGAGTAAGAATTGCTATACCGGTGTAAAAAAGCATCGTAAAACCAACTAATTTTATTCTAGGTATAAATTTTGGTTCAACTTTATACCCAGTATAACTATACCTAGTATAAATCTCTCTTGTAAAACCGGCCCTTAATCTGATAGATTATTCCGAGAATGAATGAACAAGTGGAAATTCGTCAACCAGTGTGTAGGAAACATAAACCATCATTATTTTCTCCGGGTATATTTGTAATCTCACATTTTGGTAACCTCTGTGTCTTTTGATTTGACACATATGGTTAGTGACCTTTGAACCCGCACGTTAACAGCGCTTTTGACTATATTTAATTTTTCTCATTTAAGAAAACGAATAATTTTTTTGTGTCCCCTAAACTACGCACGCCTCTGTACTTTTGTTAACGTTGTAATAAAATTAGTTTATAACCACACAACTTTTATTTAAAAATTTTTTTGTTTATACAATAATAACTATGGTAGGGGCTGGGACATTTATAATGAATAACCCTGTACATGAGTACCAGATTATAAATTCATATCTAGTATCTGCAATTTGCGTTTGGCCGGAGTTTTTGTGGACACCCTATATTCATTGCATTTTCTTTAATCCGTTTTACTGTGTACTGCAATAACAGTAGTAGATCTTCATTTCTTCAATCCACACTGATATTGTCCTACTCGCCTGTTTATTATCTCAACATTGTCCACACTATAAAATCAATAGTTCTTTTGTTTGCGTGGTAGGTACTACCTTGGTTCACTGATCACGATCTTGTATTTCATTCTTAGAAAAACTTCGTCGGTCGAATATCCTGTCAATATTTCAGTTATGAAATAGTTACATAATAGTAAAATATCCACTATTATTACCGGATTGTACAAGCCAATGCATTTATTTAATCTTGTTCCCACGTATTAATTGCACTTTTGCTGATAAATATCTAGAAAAATTTCGCACATTTTACGATAACAGATTGCACTCGAGTTTAGAATAGAATGTATTTAGCTTTGTTTAAATCGCACAATTAATTTCTTTCCCCGCTTCCTCCAAACAATAGGTCTTAAGATCCGAGAGGGATTTAAGTAATCGGGTAAAATTTAATAATGAAGCTGGTTCTGTTGTGAATGAACGCTACCCACCCACTAACCTAAGACGATTAATTTAACACAGTATTCAATGGAGACAGACAGATTTCCGATGTGCTTCGCAAAAAATAGTAGTTTATCTAACTAGTGCGAAAAGTTACTTTACGCACGTGTTAGGTACACTATTTTTTCTACTAGCATGCAGAGAGAGGCCCAAAAGTTAACATAAAGAAACATTTATTATTAAATACACATCAACACATTAATTATTATTATTTGACATTCATTTGATGAGGCTTAAACCAGGGCCATTGAAACATTATTGAAAAATACTTTTTTTTATTGGTGATCAATTTTACCTATTTAAAGCACGCCTCAGCGTGTTTAAATCGAACTTTGAAAAACGCACGTGTTTTAAAGTTACCGTGGCAACATCAACAACTCGAGAAACGAAGTCTAAATCTATGGTCTAAATCATGTCTAAATAAATTTTTTTTTATTATTGATCTGACAGGAGTAGTTTGTAACGTCAAAACTTTCATTCAAACAATATTTAACAATGTCAAATTTATAAATTAAAATGGAAAGTGCCGTTGGTATTGTTTGAAATATTAATATTTCGATTTTTTAAATCTTAGGAAATGGTATTTAAATTAATACTATTGACATTCATAGAACTCAATAAGGTTGAACTTCCATCAAAATACAAATTAGTTTATGTTTTTCTCATTTCCATGACAACGCAAGGTATACATCATATACATCACGAATTCAACCATTTGACATTCAGTTCTTATTTCCATCTATGATATCCATTTCTTGTTGTTGTAGTAGTTATAGACCAGTATTTATAATTACAAAGTGCACCAATGAAAAAAATAGCGTAAAGTATTCGTGGATAACTGGTCTTTAAAACACTTGCTCTATTTATTTCTCACTCCGGCTTCGCCGTCGTGCTCGAAAAATCGCGCGTGTTTTAAAGACCTTTTTGCGCGATCAATCTTTTTTATTTGTTTACAGCATCGTTTGTCAGGTCGGTAGGTTGTGTTTACTGCTTTCTAAGTCTAACACGTCAGTAAGTGATTTACTTACCGTTCAGACGTCGGTAAGTAAACTACGTCTTAGCCCTACATACATTTAAGTGGTCCCAAATAATATATTCATTACACAAAAGAAACGAAAAAAATAAGAAGGTTGATATTTTTTAATGAACAGAATCGAACAGAACAATATAAAGGTAATAAATAGCATGAAAACAATTTCAGCAAAATGCAAATTATATTTTAAACTGATCGAGAAGTATAAATGTCACTTTTGACATTTCGTTCATTTCGAAAAAAATTAAATTATTTTATTCGAAATTCGTATATTTCAATACGATCGCGCAAAAAATGGTATAAGCATTTCGAACGTTAAAGGTAATACAGGTCTCCAGCAAAACTCCAGCAAAACATTGCTGTCGACCGGTAAACAACCCTTACCGTTCTTGATACTTAATATACTATAATATCCACTTATACCTACTTTAATATACTATTTTTTCATAAACATTATAGTAGAATTCTAATAAATTTCTCAATTTTTCAGCAATTTGGAAACTAGAACCATAGAAATATATATTTAAAATATTCAAATGTCAGTATACTCCCCAAAAACTTAACAAATTTACTTTGCGCACTAGTGCGGAAAGGTGACTCTTTCCACACTAAAAAGAGTTCGGAAAAGTGGACTTATTTAACCCGTGTTACATATTCTGCAACATTTTTCAACTCTCTCACCATCATACACACAACAACAAGTAGTAAAGCCCGGCGAAGACCCTTTGATGTTGAAGGAACAAAAATAAACAACCTTGAAGGTGACAGCTAACTCTGGTATACACTGAGAATTATAATAAATGATTATAGCTTCACTCGAGTCACACTGAAAAAAAGTATTTTAGCATAAAGTTGTGATTTATCAAATGTATTATACAGTATGGAACAGCCAATTGAAATAAATTCGATAAGGAATAAATAAGGGCGTGTTGGGAGAAACGCTTGGACACGTCGATTTATATTGTTCACAAAAAATATTATATAGAGTGTGTCATGTGACAGTGGCCAATGCCAACTTTCTCAATTCAAATGCAACCCCCTGTTTATTATTTATTTCTTGGATTCTACAGACTATCTCACTAGAGTAAATTGATAACTGACAAAATTTGAAGGTTTTGAACTGGCAATTTTTTGTCTGGTCGCGGCAATTTTTTGACGTTTAATATATCAAATCTATGGGTATAAAGATCTATCACTCTGTGATAAGATTCAATATAAAATCTTTGTTAGTGGTTTCTAAGGAAACTAAGTTGTTTATTTATTTATTTAACTGTCTAAAAATTATTAAAACTGTTTCAAAAATTTAAAAAAGTATTATCAACATGAATAATAAAAGATTTGGAAATAATTCAATAAATGAAATAGAGAGTACAATTGAGCAAAGTATACCGCGAAATACAATGAAGACAAAAAAGTCTGCGTGGGAACAGTTTAGAATGTTTCTGGACGCACGTAATTATACGTTAGAAAAGGATACTTCTGAACAAGTTATAGCAAAAATTCTTGAAGATTATGGTTTTAACATGAAAAAAAGAGATGGAACTGATTATACTGAAGCTAGTGTGAAAACACTTTGGAATACGACTGCTCAAATGGTTCAGGAAAAATATTTTCTAGAATTGACCATCAAAATTGATCCATTTAAAGATATTACCTATAAATTTGCTAGATTGGCCAGGGATACAAAACGTAAAAAGCTTCAGGCTGAACCTGAAACCAGAAAAAGAAGTTCTAACGCGTTTACCAAAGAAGAATTGATGGAAATGGTAGAAAGCTACTCTGAAGATAATCCTGATGGGTTACAAAAAAAGTTTTTTCTACTACCGTGTGTAAAGTACGTACTTTAGACACATTTTCGAGTGCGTAAAACTTTATTTTACGCACTAGTGCGTAAAGAGTTTTACTTTACGCACTAGTGCGTAAAGAAAAAATTCCAATATGTATGTAGTTATAGATATCTAGTCTTATAAAAATATACGGAATATTAAACGGATATTAAATCTAAGTTTTTTTCATAAATTGGAGATAGAAACCTATAGAATTCGGTAAAGTAACCTAATAATTATTGTTAAATAATTATTGAGTACTGGAAATAATACGGTAAATAGGTATAAGTTGGCGGTGAGTGACTGACATTTCTTTGTGAATTGAATCTGACATTTAAAATTTAAATTGAGATCTTCCGACTATACCTAGAGTAAGCAATTGTATTTTATATTTAGGAATTTAATATTTTTAGAAAACAATGATGTTATTTTAGATTATTATAAAAAGACTCTTCTAAAGTAAAATTTAACTTACTTTACGCACTAGTGCGTAAAGTATGTTTCTTTACGCACTAGTGCGTAAAGAAAATTACTATTAAACTTTTGTATTTTAATTAAATATTCGCTAGTAGAAAAAATATTGTATGCAATTCGTGTGTAAAGACCTTTTTTTCGACTCATGTGATTGTCGCATTCGCCTGCGGCTCATGCGACAACATTCACATTCGTCAAAAAAAAGGCTACTTTACACACTAGTTACATAAATAACTATTTTCATTTATGTTCGTTCGAATTAGCATGGCGTGGAAATGAAGCTGCTAATTGTGATATTAATTACCTACTTTAAAAAAGAATATGATAATAAAGGTAATTTTACTGGCAGGGTAGAATATAATCCAATCTTTTCCAAAACGACACAAGGAGGATCAAAAGCTTTATCTGGCAGTAAGTGGCTGGTAAGAAATAATGCTAACAACAATTTGTGTCCGTTCGTTTATTTTTAAAAATCATTGAAAAAAGAGAATCCAATCCTTATCTAACAACAACAAGATTTTTTTAAACAGTACATCCAAATTGGGAGAAAGGAATATGGTACAAAAATTCACCATTGGGAATTAATACAATTTCAAAGTGTACGAAAATATCGGCAGAATCAATTGGTATAGACACAAAAAAAAATAAAAATAACCAATCATTCACATAGAGCTTCTGCAATATCTGCATTAGCAAAAGAAGGAGTGGGTGAACAAGAAGTAATTAAGCTTACAGGACATTCTTCTGCCCATTCTTTGAAACCATATTTACAATTAAATGAAGAACACCATTTCCAACTTATAGAGAACCTTCGAGAAAATGAAAATAAAGAAAAGGAATCCTCAGTTTCTAACTTAAATTCATCACAGATAATGATGCAAAACAATCCCCAAAATAATGCTACAACGTACAATTATAATAATTGTACTTTTTACAAATAAGTAATTTTTTTTCATAATGTTATTATTTTTTTGGCTTTGTATAATTGAAGTTTGCAATAGATAAAACGTTTAAATTCTTTTTTTAATTTTTTGGGAAATTAAACCACAATATTTTTAAATTCTTTACTTCAACGTTTCGGTAGCGTTCCAGCTACCGTTGTCAAGAAAAAATAAGTAGAAATTAAGTAATTTTTTATCCCTAACAGCCGAATGTAGTCAAATTTGGTTACCAATGTTAGAAAGAGAAATTTCCAATAATCAATTACCTGCGTTATCAGGATAGCATCATAAGTTTTTATCCAGGTTTTCTTATGATTTATAATTTGAATAGTTGTTAATCGATACACATTTCAATACACAAAATCACAAAACTGAGTATACATATTTCAAAAACTTAAATATTCATACACAAAAAAACTATCAAGAAACGCGTTTTATTAACAACATTTCCAATATAAGCGAAAAAACGCGCTATCCCAATAAAAACCGTTCCTGGAACGTGCACTTCACTGGATTCCATTTCTAGTAGACTATCATATCGTTGGAATGTCAAAAAATGAAATATTTCATTTCACATTTTGCCACAGATATGATCTACTATGAATGGACCTTAATAAAAATTTGATAACAAAATTTTGCAGTCTTAAACTTCAAAATAATTTTTGATTGTCTAGTTGTCAAATTTTTTCTGTTGTGTCAGCTAGGGATAAAAAATTACTTAATTTCTACTTATTTTTTCTTGACAACGGTAGCTGGAACGCTACCGAAACGTTGAAGTAAAGAATTTAAAAATATTGTGGTTTAATTTCCCAAAAAATTAAAAAAAGAATGAATAATATACCACAAGGAACATACAGAAGATATTTAAAACGTTTAAACATATGATTTTTTAGTTTTTCTCTCGTGAAATAGTCATGTCGAATACCACTCAATTAAAAATTTTGTACGGTAAAATTTTTCTCTTGTCGTATTCAAGTTTGTTGCTTTAAGGTAATTTTGCTAATGACATTTGATCCAAAACCACTCGCCTAACGGCTCGTGGTTGTGTTAAAAATGTCATTCGCAAAATTGCCAAGCAACAAACTTTCATGACAATCGAAACATTTTGCCGACAAAATTTTCACTCTCGTGGTATTATATATGAAAATTCTAGATATAATTCATGTTCACTATCCTTTACCTATCTGCAACTGTTTCGGAAATATTGAGTAATTAAAATAATAATAGTATATCAAGTACCAAGTGTCAAAAACAGTGACTAAAGTATGATATAGTAGCTAGATACCACCTCGTGATTGAATCACCTGAATCAAGTTGAAAGCTAGATATCGCTTTGACTACCAGCAGCCCATCGCTGACTGCGCACAATTATTCTTCTCTCCCTCTCAAGTAGTTTTTCTCATATTTTCCTTGTCGTACTTGTGTAAAACGTATGTCGCGAATAGAATCTGTATATTTAAAAACTAATCCTATTTTATTGCTTCTATATATAAAGTTACTGTTCTTTTGTCACGAAATTACGTCATGTATCCTCTGGTTATAACTGTTGCATCGTTAAAGTCGAAGAAGTAATGATGAATATTAATGTTGTCGATCTGTTATTTGGGATAATTTACGATTTTAAATATTTCTTGTTCAATATTTTTTTGGAAGATAATAACCGGTTGGTCAATAAGAGGCCTAACTGACTTCTGCATAATTATCTGGGTATTACCTTGGTCATGAGATGGGTTGAGCTCAAAAAATAAATTTATAGCAGTTTATCTACTTTTATAAAAATGTTAATGGTTTTTAATGAAAGTAATTTTTTTGTAGCAACTTTTCCTCCATAGTTTTAGGGTTGGAGGGGGTATGCATGGTTTATAGTTTCTCTTTTCATGATATTTTTCAACAATTTAAGGACTTATTGAAAAATTTTATGTACAGTTTGTAACATATTGCTGAAGTTAATTGGAGACGAGAGTTCTATCGAATTGAATCCCGGAAATGTCAAGAGTAAAAAATTACTAACAGTCGAGGAATCTGCCGAAAAATGTGGTTAAAGTTAAAATTGAATAAATATTGTGGAATTGGGTGCTAATCAGGGGTTGAAAATGATTTAGAGAAAATTTTTTTTACATAATTTTAACGGTAAAAACCCAAAACTACAATTTCTCCATTTTTTCCTAACTTGAAATTGCACTGTTGACAGTTTTTGGAGTGAAATTGAGAGAAGAAGCATTTTATAATATAAAAAAAATTTCGTTGGAATTTCAATTAAAAAAAATACAGATTCATAGGGAAATGCGCATACAGTAATTTCATATATTTCATGGGTATATTATTATAATATAACCAAGATTCATCAACTTAATCAATAAAAATCTTATTTGACGTCCGGTCTTGAAATATTTATAAGTGAGCTTTGACTAGAAGCAACAAGCTGCACATCTTTCAATTGATATAATAATAATATAACATATTTGCAAAGACCAGAAAAAAATATGTTAAACTCAATAAGCTTTATTAACAATAAACACGATAACTGCATACTAACTAATGACTACTAAGAGCGTACTTATAGCTTGTTAAGCAATTCATATTCATAATTGAATACTTAGAAACATGTAAGTAACAAAATGTTCATATAAGATAAGCATGACAACAATGTTGAATATGTGATTTTATTTCAAAAATTTGTGTGACATTCTGTCATGCTCTGTAATAGATAATTTTTTACTGAATATAGCAACCAATCAAATTACTTAATTTTAAGTCATGTGTCAATCACCTCGGGAAAACACCATGTTTTCGATTTTGTATTTCGGCACCTGATTGGATCTGTGTGTTTCGCTTTGTCATTAGTTGTTTTATTCGATAGTAAAAATCTAGTGACTGACAGAAAATGTCAAATTATTAAAGAAACGTAAGAATCATTGTATCAAGAAATAATCTTGACAAATACAACTCGTGTAATTAATGATTATCGATTTCTTTTGTTATTCGAAACAAATTGTTGTTTCAGGAAACCACACTCGCGCTTACGCGCTCGTGCTGTTTCCAAACAACAATTTGTTTCTCAAAATCGAAGAAATTTGTATTTCGATAATCATTAACACACTTGTTGTATTATTATCGATAATACTCTACATATGTGGTGTTTTCAGATTGGTTATTATTTTCTATTAAAAATTAATTAAACGTCAAACTGACAACTGGATTAAAAATGTCGCGAAGATTTAGTATTTCATCTAACGATTCAATTAATTTACCAATTGTACTTTTCACAATTGTAGTTTTAAATAAAAATTAATAATATTTGTTTGATTAAAACTAATAAATTATTATTAAACGTCAGATTGACAATGAATTTTTTGATATCTACAACGTAAAAAATTATTTTATCGAATACTCCTCGGGTCTTGATAAATACTCAAAATTTTGTCGTAGAGAATCCTTCAAGCGTGTTGCTCAAAGATAATAGCCCTCGGCCTGCGGCCTTGGGCTATTATCAAGCAACACGCTTTCAGCATTCTCTATGACAAAATTATTTCGGTATTATCAAGACCCTAGGTATTACTACTGAATATATACATCTGTGCTCTGTAATTTTAATGGAACAAACCGTGGTAATAGATGACATACCATGTATATCACATAATAAATAGTACTTCAGTATGTATGTTACCGTGAAAGACCGAAATCTGGTGAATGTCGAGATAAACTCGAGATTCTCAACGTTGCTTGACGTATGTCCAAAATATTGTCGAAATTTCATTATTTCTAACTTACACCGGCGATTGTCGACATTCAGGATGCACTCATGGTGTATGTTGAAAAGAATTTTTTTTTTTGAAACAAAAACAAAAAAATCTTTATTTATTAAAATAAAATGGGAAAAGGACTTTGTTGAACTCAAAACTTAAACTAACGTGGCACTTCGAATTGCACAAAAGTTCCTTAGTTTTACAGCTGCATTCAGTCGTGGAACACTTCCATTTGCAGTTACAACGTGTATAGCCTTGCCCTCCACCTTTTGAATTAGCAGAAGCTGCTTCTCTTAGCGACATTTCTTTTGTTGTAACTTCGTCCATGGAAAGTAACTTTTCTTTACAAATTACGAACTGATTACGGGTGAAAAGCTGCTTTAAGGTAGGTACTATTTTTGTTAGCTAATCTATAAAAGTCTGAATCCTCTATTCCAACAACAACCGCTAACACATTTCGAGGGTCTGTACGACCACGGTCGACATCAGGGACTTGAATTCTTACGGTATCACCAATTTGGGCAGGAGGAAACTTTTTTTTTGAGGTTCGCAACATTTTTGTTGATTGAAGTAGAAGATTCTCTTTTGCAGCCACTCTTTATAAAGAAATTGACTGACGAAGACAAAGCTAACTGAAAGAAGGGGCTGGAACCGTCTAAAAACTTGTCGCGACCTACAGTGTCCGAGTTTCACCGGACCTCATTTGTGTTTGTCGACATATACCGGTGAAAGTCCGAATGTATAATAGAATTAAGAAATGTTCGGACTTTCACCAAGGCATTTGACATTTGTCGACATTCACTACTTTCGGTCTTTCACGCTAACATATATATTAAAGTAGGGTTAATATCAAATTGAGAACGCTTCTTTACCAGGGTATTTTATTGTCGCTAGTAATGGACTAATCCATCCTCCTTTATTGGTCACAGAAATTTGTTGATAAACCATATTAATTATATTTTCAGTTAAATTTTTGTTTATTCTGTAAAGGACCCCGCGCTTTTCTTATGACAAAGTGGCGTTCCGTCAAATGTAGTACCATTGATATGTTCTAGTTTATCGTAAACTTACACATAAATAGTTCAAAATGTCAACATATACAAGGTAGGACTGAATTATACAGGGACGAATTTTTGGAATTCTAAGAAATTCGTATATTGAATGAAAACAAGGTCAAAATAAAAAGTTACTTCATATTCAATGTTCTGGTATTAAATATACTAGTTCTAGAGGTATTCCATACAGGGTGATTCTTAATGCAACCTGATATTAGTTTTTTTCGATATGAAATAAATAAGTTACACCATGTAATTTTAAATTAATTTTTGATGTTTAAAACGTATTGGTAACCTAGATATTAGTACTTTTCTTAAAATACTAAACCGACAAAAATTAGAGAAAATACACTTTTTTTGAATCACCCTGTATTTTATAATTAGATCCGTCACAATATTTAATTGATTTTGTTTTGTTATAAGCTTAAAATAGTAAATGAGCTGAGAAGATTTCATAATCTTACTATGACCAGTTTTTCAGAAACAGGGTCCCGAGGGTAGAGTACTCAGCCGAATAGGGATAGTGAACGAAATTATAATCACATTTTTATTTATGGATACATACCGAAGTGTACCGAACCATTGATAAAAAGATGAATAAATTACAAGTATTTAATCATCCTGTAGGCATGTACTACTACAGTAAATTAATAATAATAATAAAAGTTTCATTTTCAAAAAAAAATTAGAAAAATAAAAAGAACAATAGCCTGGAGCATAGAGAAATATTCTCTATTGCCTACAGTTTTGGCATTTTGACTTTAGTTTTATGGTCTAGTCTCGATATGTCTGTTTAGTGTATTTGTTATTTCGTTCCCAGTGTCGAATTTTTATTTTATTTGTTCCTGTCTGGATGGATAGACGAGCCAGAAACTTTTCCAATGATGAAATTAAATCTCTTCTATCATTAGTGTAGTTCTGTTTCGTTCCACAAAGTGAAATGGTCCAGTCCTGCCTTCAATGATATTATTAGCATCTTCTTCATCGTCGGTTGAAAGTTCCTCAAAAATATCTTGGATATCGTTTCTTAACATTGCCAAATTCAAAGAAAACAAAGTAAAAGCAATCAAAATATTCAGAATATAATTAATTGAGGTTATAAATGCCAAATTGTTGACAGAACCGACATAACAGAGTATTTATCAAATCATGAAAACCTGGTTTTTCTATAAAGTTAACTTTAATCGATACCTCTTCCACCCTCAGGACCCTGTTTCTGAAAAACTGGTCATAGTAAGATTATGAAATCTTTTCAGCTCATTTACTATTTTAAGCTTATTACAAAACAAAATAAGTTAAACACTTTGACGGATCTAATTATAAAATACAGGGTGATTCAGAAAAAGTGTATTTTCTCTAATTTTTGTCGGTTTAATAACAAGATGTATGTGCAAATCAACCTGTATTTTAAGAAAAGTACTAATATCTAGGTAACCAATACGTTTCAAACATCAAAATCTACTTTTAAAATACATTTTGTAACTTATTTATTTCATATAGAAAAAAACTAACTTCAGGTTGCATTAAGAATCACCCTGTATGGAATACCTCTAGAACTAGTATATTTGATGCCAGAACTTTGAATATGAAGTAACTTTTTATTTCTGACCTTGTTTTCATTTAATATAAGAATTTCTTAGAATTCCAAAAATTCGTCCTTGTATAATTGAGTCCCACCCTGTATATGTTAACATTTTGAACTATGTATGTGTAAGTTTACGATAAAATAGAACATATCAATGGTACTATCAATTAAAAATGCATATTTATTTGTTAATAATAAAATTACGTGGTCACGAAAAACAAAGATTTTTCAACTTTAATACCCTGTATATCGGAAACTAGTCATAGGATTGAATTGGTCCCATGGACACTTTTGGTCAAGAAGTCGAGTACAACATCATATCCAAAATTTATAACATTTGACGGAACGCCACTTTGTCATAAGAAAAGCGCGGGGTCCTTTGTTCTTCAAACAGATTTTTTCTTAAATATGATCTTTAGTAATTCTCCCCAATAGGGGTTCCTGAGCCTCGACTACTTCTTGGTTAATATCAATTGAATAATCATAAATTGAGCTAACATTTGACAAAAAAAGGTTAGGTTAACTTAAACACGATGTAAAACATACCCAATCTTATTACTAAAGAATAAACATCATTCTAGTGTTGAAATAATGTTGAATGTATTTATTAAAATGTTTTTGACTAACTCATGTTAGAATAATGTAAATTATATTATTAATAAGGCTGCTAGTATTTAGTGCTTCCACATACAACTTTTCTACTTATCAGCCTGAGGCACATCTAGCTGTTTCGATAATAAGACATCACATGATAAACAAATTTTTTCCCCAAATGGTACTTTTCTAGCCTTAATCCATGTAGTCATCAATATATCCTATTATTCTAATAACTGGATCCCAAACTTGCGCTACATTAGAAAAAAAATACAAAAATGGCAAATAATGCCCATTTTGTAGAAAGCAGAGCTTAATTTGGAGTTAATACAACATTCCGAAATTTTTTATTAAATTGAAGGAAAACAATTAGACAAAAAAAATGGTAACAACGTAACTTATAACAATTGATCAAAGTTGCCTCCATTTAGTTAGATCAATACATTTCCGTGCTCTTGAAGTAAGATTTGTGATCTTCTAATTATAGTCATAGTCATTGTTCTTCAGTTCGTCACAATACATGCGTCCTCAATACTCGATACGCATACAGGGTAATTAAAGATTGCAATCCTGCAGCTCATTCAATCCCGCGCGGGATCCCGTATCTTTGAAATTGTGTTAAAAAATCAAATTGAAACTTCAGATTTTTATGTCAAACTGAACTCTGATTAAGCATTTCCTACCTCAAGCAACAGAAATTATTAAGTATACGTAATTAGTAATCTGTTTTCTTAGATTTATCTTCGAATGTTTGGCACAGTTCAATAGTTTTGGTTAATTCTTTAATCTCATTCATACAGAGTTCGGCAAAACTCCGGGACCGGACAAATATCGAAGAGAATATAAATTTTTTGAAGAAATGTTTTACACCACAAATCACACTTCAACTTAAGCTGTACTTTCAAAATCTACAGGGTGTTCCAATTTTTTTCAAACTTGTACAACTTTATTATCTAGATTTGCCGTAAGTTAGTAAGAAACAAAGTGGTAAACCGGAAACGCCAAATAAATTTAGTCTTATTTCTTCACTGCTACTTCCTAATATGTAATTAAAATTCCTACATATTAATATACAGTGTGTTGTCTCGAGGCAAAACTTACTTATTAATTTGTTAAGGCCAGATCTAGATTGAAATTTTTTTTAACCATGTTAATTAACACCACTGCGGACAAACCATATAGGTATTGAGGAAATGTGAGAGGTGGTTTATAAGTTGAGCTAAATTGGAAAAATAAGGGTTAGAGTCCCGCCTAGAGTGGCCGTCTGCCTGAACTACCCTATGACCAATAAACTATACTGCAATCGCAGCAGGGAACTATAAAAATTTATGAATTCGTGGATAACTAGCCAGAAACGTAGGGAAAGGTGAGGTATAACGATCCCTTTAAGGGAAAAACTTAACTGTGCCCAAAATTGAAGTCCAAATCGCAAGATCTCTATTGTTGGAGGTAGTGAATTTACTTAACTTTGTAACTGCATAGCTATTTTTTATTATATGTATGTAGTTTTTTTGTATTATAGGTATTTCTTAAAGTTTTGTAAAGGATCATTTTATACACACCTATGTTTAAAATGATCCCTAAGGTAGGGGTAAAATAATCCCAGGGATCATTTTATACCCTAAATTGATAAATATCAGTGAAATGAAACACTCAGCTGTTTATTTTAATCATATTTATTGTTTATAACAATTTAAGTATGTGAGCAAGTTACACAAAACTTTTGCAGTCTTATAGTTTCATTCGAGATCTTTTTTTGTAATTATCTACTACTCAATAAACAAACTAAACATTAAACATCGCAACAAACTTCTAAAAGGTTTGCAAAATTAACAAAATACCTAGTCAAGCAATAGGTAAACAAATAGACTCTTCTTCTAAATAAAAAAACACAAATAATACTCATCCCTATCAAAGGTTTTTTTATCAATCTCAAAATGCAATAGAAATATCAACTCTTCATTAAAAAAATTATAATTTTCTTATCAGTAACTTAGAAATAGACCCTATAGCATTAATTTTTTTTCACACTGTCAAATTGATCATTGATAGAAAGATAAATATCACAAGTAAAGTCGCCTTCATCGTCACTATCTACTCCCGCACAAGCCTCATGTCCCCATTTAAGACACACAACGCACCTAATCCACCCTTGGCCTTTATTGTCTTTGGAGTAGCTTGCAGTACCTTTTTTGCTTTCTTTTACCTTTTCTCTTTCCGCCTCCTTTTCCTTTCTCGACTTCTTTTCCTTTCCCACCACATTTTCCTTTATCGTTCTGTTTGCTGGTCACTGTTTTTCTAATTTATTTCGCTTCCCTAAGAGCTTTCCTTCGTTTTATATCTGTTTTCTTTCTGGCTTCTTCTTCAAGGTATTTTTTGTAGGGTATGCTTTGGCGATTAGTTTTGCGTATATAAATTCTTGGCATGATCTGTAACAACAAATAGGTACTAATGGGGTAAAATGATTCCAGGGATCATTTTA
The DNA here is from genome assembly GCA_910591685.1 of Galerucella tenella. Taxonomy (NCBI): domain Eukaryota; kingdom Metazoa; phylum Arthropoda; class Insecta; order Coleoptera; family Chrysomelidae; genus Galerucella; species Galerucella tenella. The sequence continues at coordinate 19,088 of CAJUYH010000023.1, forward strand.
AACACACAGAAAGGGATCATTTCAAGATATCGATCAAAACATAACCTTCAAATACCGCATGCGATGATCGAACATTGTTTAAGTATTAGCTAACTGCTATTAATACACGCGAATAAAACAGCATTTCAATAAACACGAACATGTAAAAAGTAATGAAAGTCCAAAAACAGGCTTACCTTAGATCAGAACCACACTTTTTGATAGAATCACACCCAGAGCTTGCACTGCCAGAACACTTGAACAGAACACTGGCAGGGGTGTGGGGAACATGTTTCATGCGCATTTGGATAGATGGCACTAGTTGTCTCTGATTTACGGAGGGGGATCATTTGACCTCCAGGGATCGTATGACCTCACCTTCCCCTACTAAGGATATTCAACATCTTAATCACAAAACCAAATGTAATTTATCGGAAGCACGTGAATTCCCGTCAGGATAACCACTCTACCTGTGTCATAATTAGGGTACGTTAAGCTGTCACTGGAGTTCCCGTCAGGGTGAAAACTGACCTGTTTAAAAGGTTTTTACTTGGGCAGGGATGAGCTGCGCAGGCGGTCATTTTCTACCTGAATACTAGTGAGAACACCAAAATTAGGAGCCAAATTGCGTGCAACAAGATAAACACAAAATTAAGGAGATTTAGGAAATATAAAATAAATCAAATGGTTAAGGTATTTGTACATTTATATCAGGAATAATAAGACACCTAACCCAACCTAACCTAACCCCGCCAGGGTAAACTATTAGGGTAGTCCCGACAACAAAACAGATTAAATAAACTGGACGGCAATTCGAGTGCGGGATTAAGATACCTGCAAGTGTCGGACGGGAACTCAAGTGTATTATATTGGTCATTAAGGAACCTGACGGGAATTCGCGTGCACCGGATTTATCTCTTACATTTTATACCTACAGATATTCCAGATTTTTTGTAAAAGTGAAATACTCGTATTTCAAAAGTAACCAACAACTTGAGTCCAAACGGTAAATATGTTGACAAAATTAGTACAATGTCTTATAAGTAAATTTATTTTGGATTTGAAAGCTGAAGAATTTTCAAGTTGCGTACAGGAAGTTTAAAAAATATGGTGTGGTATCATTAACGCAATCGAAGCGTTCTGGTGTAGTATATTCTCACTAAAATATTGAAATAGCTAAAAAGTTGTTTCGATAGAATCGTAATTTGAACTGAAATCTGAAGTAAGGGTTGGACTTTTCCCTATATAATCTCACCATTATTTGGTTAGGCAGTAATTAGTATTCCGGGCAATTCCCTATTTTGACAATAATAGAAAGAATACTACTTTCTGGTTTTGGGAAAAAATATAAAAGGGAGACCATCGACTTTGATCTGAAAAAATTATTTTATATTGCAGGAGTTTTGTTCATATAAATTAGATACTTACTAGTCCAACCCTGGTTTAGCGATGTTCAAGAGTTAGGCTACATTCGTAATCAATTCGCTAGCCAAGTGGCACTTTGGCACGCAAGTCTGCATGAAATTTGCCATTCACAATAACTTCAAAGTCGACTTTAACGCAAGCGCGCTCGTACCTAAATAATAGGATACAAGCAAATTTTGCTATTGGTGGGAATTGACGCTTTATTAGGTCTCCTAACACCTTGCATGCCTATTTTTTCAAAAAAATATAAACTTTACTTTCAAAACGACTTTGAAAATCATAAAATTTGAAAGTCCGCCAAAACGCGCTTTACGTCATAAATATGGCTGCCCCATGCAGTGACGTCATTTGTTTACGTTCTTATTCGTGTATCACGCCCTGAGTTCTTGTGACCTGATTTGTTTATGAAAGATTTAAAAATGGATGAAGCCGAAAAAACCTTTGGATTCCAAGTATTGCATTGTTTCATAGTGTAAATCAACGTCTATTAAAACTCCAGACAAAATATTTGTTAATTTACCTGGTGGCGCAAGCAAAAATACACTTAAGAGAAGGGCATTATGGTTGCAAGCTATGCGTCGAAACAAAGACGATATTTCGACAAATACTACTATTTTTGTTTGTGAAGACCATTTTTATGTAAGTACCTACTTCTATGCTGGTAATTTTTATTCTTAAATAGTTTGAGGTTATGTACCTATATGTCTAGGAATCAACCACAAAAACATTATTTTCTTACGACCACACATCGAAATATGGTTGGTATATATTATAATACATAGTTCAAATGCTCCAACTCCTCTTATTTTCTCTGCATTAAAGCAGCTGTTTGACTTCATAAATTCAGCAGCATAATAATGAGTCTACTTTGGGCAAGTTATCAGTTTGTGCTTTTACAAAACATTCGCTAGCCATATCTTTACTCACAAAATATGAAAGAATCGTTACTGAAAACTGAACTAGTAAATAAAATATTTTCTTCTAAAAGTTTTAAAATATCCTCGGAAATATCGAATATTTATATCCACTTTCCACTTTACGTTGACTTTTATAAATAAAAAAAAAACACACAAACACGTAATGGTCTCAAAAATGATATTTTTACGTCGATGAAGCAATTAATAGTTGATTATATTATAAACACACAACTACACAAAACCTAATGCAATACCGGCCGTATTGACAAAAGTAAACAAATAAGAAATATTACATCACACGTATCATCCGTAGAGTTCGGAAATCCTAGGGTGTTGGTCGGAAAGTGTATTGAAATTTTATTTTATTTTAAAATTTTGAAGTAATTTCCAATGGAAACTGGTTTATTGTCTATTACTAGTAATTTTTGATATCAACTTTACCTACTATTATAAATTAATATCTAAGCAAATTATGATATATGCGTGTACTCTATTGTCAGGATTCCTTCAACATATGGTCGAAGCATGATTTTGTCTGTATTTAGTTCAGTCTGAGGCTATAATATATAATTTTCGGCGGGTGTAATTTGGGCGCTAACCATCCTTCTTTGCCTGTCTGACCAAGAAGGGTAGATAATCCGACATGTATTTTGGGCGCTAAGAAGTGCAGGTAGGTCGAGTCATAAAATAACTCTTATCTTAATAATTTAACCACCAATATTTGGAAAAACCCAATAGTTTTCTATTTCTTATTTTTTGATATTTTTATAAATAGTTACACTTTGATCAATCGGGTTTGAGCCTGGGTTTTCTTGTTTTTTTTTTTAGTTTTCTATTTCTTATTTTCTGATATTTTTATACATAGTTACTTTTTGATCAACCGGGTTTGGGCCTGGGTTTTCTTGTTTTTTTTTTTAGTTTTCTTTTTCTTATTTTCGGTTATCGCCCAAAATACACATAAGATTAAAATGACCCTTCGGTCTTGGCGCCTAGTTTACATATTGTAAAAAGTGCTATAATCTTTAGGCGCCCAAATTACATCCGCCCATAATTTGGATTTGGATTTATGTATCAGACTATCAGACATATGTTAGATATACCAAAAAACAAATGACAAAAATTAATGCGCATGTCCCATATACGGCACGAAGTGCAAGTCGAAGTGAAAGTTTGCAGATTGCAAGAAATTTCGACGACTTCAACTCTAAACTACCACACTGAAATAGATTTGCTTAGCTGGCGTGCCAAAGTGCCACTTGACCAGCGAATTGATTACGAATGCACCTTTAATATAGGTACCTCCCTACCGCGATTTGGGTCGAGTTTATTGGTAAACTTCATAAGTCAATATATATTTTGGTTATAAACAACGACGGACCCATAAAATATAGGTTATCCTGTATATATTATTTTCAAAAAAAAAATTTCAGTAGAATAAAAATGGGTACAACATCAATAAAAATAATATTATTCCTACAAAACCAAAGTCAAAGTACCTTTTATACGCTACCCATTTTTTTTGGTCCAAACTGAAAGTTTTGTAACAAAACCTTGGCCAACAATTCTCTCAAATAAATACTTTACAATGGGAAATATATTCTACTCTTTGTCGGATATATCTATAGATAATGATATACTTTCGACACAAACTTTCGGTCTTTTTATTGGATCGAAAACAACCTGCCATGTAAGAGGAACCTGTTACAGGTAACTTTTATCTGTTTTGTCATTTTAAGGGACCCTGAACTTATTTCTTGAAAGTGGAGACAGTTAAATCTTTGAACTAGGTTAAAAATAAGTCGCACACAATAAAATATACAGAGTGGGTATGGAACGCCTCAATTATCTCGAAAACGGATAGCATAATTTTTTATACATTGGTGTCAGATTTTTCATTTTTTTAAGATAATAATGACCTTGTATATTTCTACCTTTTGGGATCCGTAAGAAATACTGAATATTTTTTAAGTAAGGTTCCATAAACCCCAATGATGCCTATAATTGAATGAATTAGTTTAATTTGAATAATACCTATAGAATAATTCATATTTCAACAGAAATATCCTAACAGGGTCTACTGTAGATTAATAAACATCAATCCGCCGACTAAAAATTCTTATCGCGTTTTTTGAATTAGTTATTCATTAGTCAATTATTAACAATTTTTTGTAGCACCAACATTAACATTAAAAGTGATTATTTTCCTCTCCTGGAGCTGTTTTATAAAGGATGGAAAATAAATTCCTGTTGGAAAAATTGAAATATTGTCAAAGGTAATAGTATATAATACTATCATCAGCCTACAGAGTCTTTTAAAATCAAAGAACAAAGACCGTTCACCAAGAAGCAACATAACTACTTCCCTGGCTATATGCCACAGAGGACATTGAATTACACTTCAAAGCTGAACGGGGTGGTTATATATGCAAGATAGATCCAACCATTTTAGTTTGCAATTCGAAATGACAATATCCTCGACAATATCACTTATAGACCAGTTTCGGCGTATTTGCGACTTATCAGTAAAAGGTAGATATTATCCGTCCAGAAGCTGTGAGAGCATAATCTGGATTGGAGAAATTATTAATATCGCATAATTCGCTTCATTCACAGTTTCTTGCAAATAAATTTTCATATCAGTAAAGCGCGTTATAGATGTCAAAGGTAATAGTATGATAATCACAGAATACACCAGCCAAACAAGAAACGAAAGCCGGCGTAAATCCTTTGATGTTTTGGGGGCAAACTTTCGTGACCTCCAAACTGACGTTGACAGATAACGGATCAAGTTACACTGAGAAAATCGTTCAAAAAATGTAAGTTAAATGTTAACTACACGCAGAAAAGTGAAACCAAAGAATCTCAAATAATAATACATATTTTTATGACTTGTTTGGACAAAATTTCAATTGTTCAACTCAATTTATGAATTGTTTAAGTTAATTCAACAGCTTAGATAACAAATATTGTGAGAAATATATAAATATAAGTTTTAGCTTCTGTTTTTGGAGTAGGTACTATCCATTATTAAAAATAATGAGCTATTGTTTAACCAAATGATTCTTATTTTCTATAAGTATTGTTATCGAAATTATATGTGTAAGTATGTTTTTTTGCGAGCGGGCGGAAAATTGAATTTTCCATACACATTTTAGTGTGGAAAATTAATTTTTTCTACGACTGCTATGGAAAATAGTTCTTTTCCCACAATTTACGAAACTACAAAGTGTCACTTTGCCTAAGCCGTGGGAAATATTTTTTCCCACGGCACTTTGCCCACGCCACATACATTTTTATATGGAGAATCAAAAGAAATCGACAAAAACTTAGTATGCTACTGTCACCTTCAAATACCTACTTAGTTGTCACAAAACTGTCAGATTATATTGGAAGTTTTTAAATTCGAAAAGGTAGTTTCTAATAATACAGAACTTAATGAGAAGAAATGACGTTCCGGGCTTGACCATACAAAATTGTACAAATACCACCATCAACTATAATTTTAAATGAAATTATTTAACAGTTTAGTGATGGAATACTTTTAGTGTTATTTTTGTTTTACTAGCCGTAGTTACTTTACTTGCATTCTTTAAATTTGTGCAGTTGTAGAAAAAGTATAGTGTGCAACATGTGGGGAAAGTACTTTTCCCACTCGTGTGTTCGCGTCCCTTCCACACTCGTGAGAAATGTTGAACTTTCCCCACTTGTTGCACAATATACTATTCCCGCACTTGTTAGGTAAATAGCTATTTTATGTAGCACTATATTTCATGTAGGATAGGGTGAGTCTAAAAACCAATACAATAATAATAGATTATAATATATTCATAATATCAGTTTACAATAGAAAGAATTTCAGTAAATGATAAAAAATTACAATAAGTAGGGTGCTTGAATTTCAAATTTTTATTATTTATATATTTAAAAGTTACACTTCACCAGATTCTGATAATTTCACACCCAAAGAAAATGAACTGATATCTGTGACAAAGAAGTTATAAAAAAGAAGCGACAGTGAACTTTTCGAAGTTTTGTTGTGTTTTTCAATTATTCATCCATCACTTGAATTACAGCCACGTATTGCACAAGTTTTTGGCGCCATAACTAAAAAATGTGATTTGTAAACAAATTTTATCGTTCAAAACACACAAAAATATGTAAATAATCAAAAAGCTTATCACAATAGTTATTTGTATACTAAGGTGCCTATTCTGTAACTTGTCGTTATGCAACGACGTCGTTACGGTAACGATTATTATGTTAACGATACTTTTTCAGAGTTGGATTCTGTAATAATGTCGTTACGTTAAAATCTAGGGACAAAACATAACGATAATATTTCCACAATTTTATAAAGGTTGGTATCATTTTTGACAACTGTAGCTGTTTTGTTAGGTTAGGAAAGGATTTTTGATTGACATACACGTAACTTTTATTATGGAAAAGGACAAAGTTAAAAAGTCGGTCCAATAAGACAACAAGGTCACAATATATAATGTATTTGGATGAATTGAGTACAAATGAAGCCTTCAGGGACAACAAATTGATCGGCTAACGTTAGATTGTGATGACCCATTTAAATAATCTAAACCCAGAGATTTTTGATAACCCCCATGAGCTAAGAAATAAATGGTTGTGAAAAACCTAACTATGGGAGGTGTTCTAGTATTGCGACTACCATGATTCAAATAAGGCAACAAGTCCTGGAATAATTCATAAGCAGCTTCACTGTTTACTCGATACATCCGCCGGAACACTTCCTCAGGCAACTCAAAGGTGATACTTCGGTCTCTTAAGACACGAAAATTTGTCCTTCGTGTCTGTCTAAAAATATTACTTGTGTATAGTTTCGATTATTTTTCAACCCTTATATGAATTTACCTTCTATTCAATTCATCCAAAACAATACGTAGCCGTTGATCCATCTTAAGGTGCCTATTCTGTAACTTGTCGTTATGCAACGACGTCGTTACGGTAACGATTATTATGTTAACGATAATTTTTCAGAGTTAGATTCTGTAATAATGTCTTTACGTTAAAATCTAGGGACAAAACATAACGATAATATTTTCACAATTTTATAAAGGTTGGTATAATTTTTGACATCTGTAGCTGTTTTGTTAGGTTAGGAAAGGATTTTTAATTGACATACACGTAACTTTTATCATGGAAAAGGAGAATGTTAAAAGTCGGTCCATTAAGACAACAAGGTCACAATATATAATGTATTTGGATAAATTGAGTACAAATGAAGCCAGGGACAACAAATTGATCGGCTAACGTTAAATTGTGATGAACAATTTAAATAATCTACACCCAGAGATTTTTGATAACTCCCATGAGCTAAGAAATGAATGGTTGTGAAAAACCTAATTTTAGGAGGTGTTCTAGTATTACGACTACCATGATTCAAATAAGGCAACAAGTCCTGGAATAAATCATAAGCAGCTCCACTGTTTACTCGATACATCTTCCTCAGGCAACTCAAAGGGGTTACTTCGGTCTCTTAAGACACGAAAATTAGTCCTTCGTGTCTGTCTAAAAATATTACATGACATGTGTATTGTGTATAGTTTAGATTATTTTTCAACCCTTATATAAATTTACCTTCTATTCAATTCATCCAAAACAATACGTAGCCGTTGATCCATCTTAAATAAAATATGATCTTTGTATAAGGAACAATGTTTTCAATATATTGAAAAAAAAAACACAACAAACCTCTTAACCAAAGACTTGCTAACCCGATTACGACTGCTGCATAGCTGACGTTCGTCAACGACATAATATCAGCCATTTTGTCGTTATCTAACAGCGGTCGTCACGATACTGAATATATAAAGTCGTTCAGTAACGATAATCGTCCACGAACGACATCGTTACTAATTACAGAATAGGCCCCTAAGGCCGCAAAATGCTTTTTCGCGTTCCGAGAGAGAGATTATCGCCGAGGCCGCTCCGGCCGAGGCAAGATAATCTCGAGGTCGCGAAAACATTTCGCGGCCATAGTATACACAATATTTTTTGTGCAACCGTGAAAATTACATAATTTCAATAAACATTATGTCTCTTTAGAAAAGACAGTTAGTTTTTGGTTCGAAATACATTGTTATTGTCATATTTCAGAAATGTCAAATGCTGTAGTGGCGTTCAGTTTGCCGGCAGTCACTATGGGAACGGCCGTAAAAATTTTTGTCGGCCGTCACTCTGGGTAACGGCCGCAAATTGATAACGGCCGCAAAATATCATTTTGCGGCCTCTGTTGCGGCTGCAAAATGCTTGTTTTGCGTCCGGTTGCACGAAAAGAAAATTCTTTGGTAAACAATAAAATCACATGTCATTGACAGATAACGGGCTTGAAATGGCGACTGTCAGACATGCGCACTCAGAAAATGAGTTGTAAAATAGCACAAGCTTCGCTTCTTCTTGGGATGGTGTACTCTGTGGTATAATATAGTGAATACAATAGCCTTCTTGGTGTGCGTCATCGTTTGTGACGTATATCCGGGTTTGGGGTATGTCGTTCACTTTATTTGCTATTTTGACATATAGCTAACCTTGAATTTGATAAATAAAATCATCGGGATCGTATTTAGCCAAATTCGAAAGGGCTGTGAAATTAATAATTACCATTCTTTTTTTAACTGAAAATACTTGAGAACTTTCAAAATGCTGATGTTTTTCCGTTTATCTAGGCATATTTTTGTATTATTTAAATAAATATAACAATTAGATTAATATTCACTTTTCATAAATAATAATTGACCGTAAACAACAAAGTACAGACCTGACGAGAATTGTCAGTGGAAAATTATAAAAAGACGTGAGACACATTGTCGCCACGAAAGGTGGGTCTGAATCCTATTAGGTATAATATAATTTCTCCCAATTAATAGGTTGCGCTTGCGCGTAAACTTAACATCAACTAATGAAATTTTTCAAGTCAACGGTTTAGGATTAATCATAGACCTGCCTTTTCTTCCATTCCTTCCAACGCAATGTGTTGGAAGGACATTAACAATCGATGACGCACACAAAAAGGTAATTATAATATGAACTCTACCATCATAACGAAGAACTCGAAGAAATCGAAGAACAAATACCGTTCACTAATAATTAGTTGTTGCTTCTTGGTGAACGGTAACAAATGCGTTGTTTATAAGATATTCAACTTTTTTTTCCATCACCTAACTTTTTTCAACAATTAAGATTAATAAAAATATGTTAATTATTATCAATTTGTTTTCACCACTTATGGCTCTTCGATGTCTGAATAAATTTTCTAAGATCAAAGAGCAAAGACCGTTCACAAGGAAGCAACAACAAAGACATTAAATTACACTTCAAAGTTAAATGGTGCTGGTATATCTGCAAGATAAAACCAACCATTTTAGTTTGCAATTCGAAAGGACAATATCACTTATAGACCGGTTTCGGCTATTCGCGCCTCGTCAGTTTACTATTACCTTTGACATCCTATTGATAACAAGTTCAACTAAAATAACAATTTATTGGCAGGAAACTGTGAATGAAGTAGATGATGTACACTGTGTCCACTTAAGTTCGCACCATACGGAAACTTTTTTAATATCAATTTTAGGACAAAAACTTATTCTCCATAAAAAGTTCTGCATGTTCTAAAATCTGAAATACAATTATCAGATATCAATTTTTCCCAGTATTATACGAGGTTTCTCAACAAATATGAATTTTACTCAAGAATAAAGTACCTTTGAATTTGACATTATCGAAAAATAATTCCAATAAAAGTAAATCAGAATTAAAAACTACGTTCAAATACACGATTTTATCCATTTATATGAAAAATAGTTATCATTATCTAACTTAAAAACCATCATAGCTCTATATAAGATGAGTACCTAATAATAAAAAAAAATATAACAAATACCAGTTTCCGATACTTCCTGACTAGGAGAATGTTCAGCTTTGATCGACTGGCCGATATACAACTTTATAATTCAAACTCGAACAGCTAGTTGTATAATATATAACGTTTTACATTTTCTAAGAAATACGTTTAACCAAGTCAGAAACGAACTCAATAAGAACGAAAGATGAAAGCGATGATTCAGTTTCGTCGTTTTCAAAATTAACACCCGAGGCAAAGGTGGATTGTTATAATATAAAAAGATTTTGTACAGTTTTAATTTTAAGTGAGTAAAAACTATTAACGCGCACAATCGACAAGATTTGAGAGGAATGGTTAATAAGTGGTATATACTTTGGGATTAAGGACGATGACATCGACTAAATAGTACTAGTAGTATAACTCTTATAAATTTTATTCATAAATTGCCAGAGCTTTTGATGACCTTGAACGGATCGCTTTACGATTCATTTCACCATAGGCGTAGGTGGCATAAGTTTTAAAATGACTTGAACGTGTTAAATGTTTTCCTCAAATATTGTAGAACAGTACACTGATGAGTGAATAAAACAATAGTCTTATACCAAATATTTATTGGTTTTTCCATATTACAATTTTCATTTTGTTATGATTTTTAAAATTTTTATTGACAAATTTCAATGTGTAATATAGTCGCACCCTGAAGAAGAGTTTCATTGAATATTTTATTGGAAAATCAACACAAGGATGTACAAACTCTGTTGTTTATATTTATGAGTGATTCAACAATATTATCTTCCGTAGCAACTTTCTCAAAAGTCATTTGGAATAATGTTTCTAATGAGATGAATTGTACAAAATTTTCATGCGGCATATTCAAGTTTCCAAAAGTATGCTTATTCGTATTTTCATAAGCTCCAAGGTAACAGTATAAAGACGAATCGTCTAAATTCTGATACGCTTGTGAATACGTCTCACATACGCTGCATGTATGAATTTCCAAACATGTTTCAATAAAATAACCACAAAAGTAGCGAACAATATTCTTTTCCAATAAATCATTTGTCTGAAAGTCTTTGGGCATTGCAGTATTTGATGAAAGGAATATTGTTGGAATAGCCTTTTTTAAAAGAAGTTTTTTTTTATAAGGTTGCATAATCATGTCTGGTTAAAAATGAGAACCACATAAACGATGACTACTATTGTATAGAGTCTATAGTTTTGGCATCAAATCAGGCCTATCGCATGCTTCGAGCCAAACTTTAGCTTTGAAACAAAAACAATAAATTAAATCAATGCATTAAACTAAGGCTCATAAATGTAATATTAAGATCAAATAATAAAGTATTATAGTAACAGTTTCTAACCTCTCTGAATCCTTTGGAAAAAGGTATAATTTCCCATCACAATTATAATATTTATTGTTACATCCACGAACTACACACACAATATCCGTTCTCTTTTTTTTAATGGTATCCATAGCAAAAAAAATGCTTATAAACTATAAAAATAATACCAAAAACCCGTTAAAATATAAGCTGTAATGAATAATTCGATTCGCAAATCCACCACTGGCACTTTAGTTGGATCGCAGCACAGCACTGGCCGCCGGATGAGATACTCATCCGAACGACGTTGTAGGTCACAGAGAGCTCGGCAGTGTAACGTCACGTTCGTTCCTATACTGTGGTATCATATTAAAAGTGACGATAGGCTTGCTCGTCTAGCGACGAAGAGGAGATGTTTGCTTTGTACAACTAAATTACAGACATGTTGAAAACCAGAGATTTGAACACCACGCAGCATACTCTCAGCGACTGACAAGGCAGCACGAGAGGAGACGAGGCGAGAACGCTTCTCTACGAATACGTGGCGAATCCGCTTTGTCGACAGGTCTCAATATGTAAAGGTACGTTCTCCTCCACACTCGCCAGTCGCTAGTAGCCGCGAAAAAGTAGCGACGACTTATTCGCAAAGACACATATTCAAGTATTTAGACGGGAGTGTCTTCCTACTCGCTACTACTGAGTAGCTTCTACTCAAATTAAGTCGCTATTCGCTCAGTCGCCGATCGCCAGATCTCTCTGAGAGCAGACAAGCGACTGATTCGTGACGATTTTCATGTAGGATACCTAGTGTTTAAAAGGTTATGAGTTATGATGCATTAATGATTTGATTAAAAATGTATTCATTTTTTAGATTTTTTCCTTACTTTTGGGCACAATGTAAGACCCGCTTTCAGTGGTAGATGATGTACTTGTGAACTTGTGAACTTGTGAATCAGATATCCAATTATCCAGAAATCTATGATCCTAAACATCACCTTAACATGAATCCTACTAATTACACTTACCCACATTACTTACATTAATAGCGACTGCTATGAAATTAAATTTGTTGAATAATATTTAGCAAGACCCGATCGGAGAAAAACATATTTTTGCAAATAATCGTTGCTTCTTTGGACGCAGTCGTTAGCGACCTGCGAATGTGGAGGAAAACGTACCTCAATCGTTGCCTGCGGCAGGCAAATGTGTTCCTATTGTATTTTTTCCTCCTACGTTACCCTGATGCGACGATACATGAACAGTGTGCCGAGTGAATATATTTTGAACTAAATTATACATTTTATTTCTTGGGTCATTCACCGTCAAGAACGTTTGACCTAACCCAGAAGCTTCCAATCAAAAATAAATATATCGCATATGCTTCGATACCAGAAATTCTCTAGGCATAAAATTAGTCAAAACTAATATATGCAAATTCTTGTTTTTCTTTTCTTGACACTGAATTAGTTAGTGTTAATTAAGAGCTATTTCAAGCAGACTTTCATATATAAATCATGTATAAATTGCGTATGCGTGTAAATTTTTTTTCTGTAAAACTAGTTTAATAGATAAATCATTACACTCGAGATTTTTCATTTCCATTTTCTGTCGATTTGCTTAGTAAGGAGGATTTACTGAAAAATATTAGGTTAAGGAAAGCTAAGGAAGCTATTGAAAAAAATTGAGTAGTCTCAGTCGTGTATAAGTCCAAATCTACTTTGAATTTTTATGAATAAATAATGGCAAATGAATAATACATAATTGCTGAGTAATAATTTGGCGTAGGTGTAACCGGGAGCAGAGCTAGGACATTTCAACTTCTCTAGGATCCTATGCAATCATGTCTCAGGCGGAAATGTAGAGAGATGTGGAGATATTGGAGCAAACCAATCGCACACATCGAAGAATAAAAATTTTCTCGGGCAGCCAAACGGATTTGAAAGTACGACTCACTCTGCAACATAGCCGTCAGTATCTATTCGTTTTCCATTTATTTATTTCCACACTATATTTTATTGAGAGTGAAAAGTTCAAAGTAAATTAAGCAATAATGCATGTAAAAATGTTGTGGTTACACGATCAAGTAGTTTCACTGATCGAACTTCACAGAGAAAGTTCACTATAAGGCCAAGCAATAGGTACATTTTTGTGATAAAAATCCTAGTAGAGAACGGTCTGGGCCATCTAGTAAAAGACATTACGTAGTATGAATCTGATATATTTTCGACTGGCAGATGTAGCTCAAGAAATAGTTATGGACACTTATAACGAAAAAACCGTATTTGATTTCTTGTCAATTACACGAAAACTCTTTAAGTAATCGTAATAGTTTCAAAAGACGAAATTTAGATAATAAAAATACGAATACACCGCATTTTGAGTGTAATTAGGAGGTAATTAGGAGCGAAAAAAATTTGGAAAAACTGGAAAGCGTCATTTTTTTATAAATCCATATCATTGTCGTTATTCAATTCATAGCGTTGAAACTGCGTAGATGACATCCATTGTATGCACTTTATGTACGCGAAAAAAAAATTTAATGCAATTTTTTGCTGTATAAGGTCTGGGCGTTGTATGTATGTGTGTGTTTTGGGGTGACATTCACTGAGACCTCAAAGATCTATTGTGCCCCCTTACTTCTTCTCAGTTTCTGAGGAGAGTTTCAGAAACTAGTAGTTCTTTTAGTCCTATTTCCCGGAGGAATTTTAGGATGTCTGCAGGCTTCAACTTAGGCAAATGTTCCTCTTCTATCTAGTAATCTCCTAGGTGCTGTACTCTAGGATTCTGAAGTGCTGTGCAGTTGGAGAGTATGTGGATGGAGGTTTCTTCTTCCATTCCACAAAATCTGCATTTTTCTTCCTCCACTATTTTGAGCTTTTCAGTCAGGCGACAATGTCTTCTCTTTTTCTCGGATTCACTTATTTCTTCCAATATTACATTGGGGCTGATTCCGCAAAAGGGTTCAGGCCCCCAGAAAGGTATTTCAGTCCCCCTCTTTGCTAGTTCATCTGCTATTTTATTTCCTTCCATTCCAGTGTGTCCTGGAATCCATAGTAAGGTGACTATAGGTCTGTTCCAACCGCAGTCAGAAACTGTCAGAAGCGATCAGAGAATAACTGATCATAGTAAACAACGAGTTCACGTTCGCATAATTCCTATCACTGATTGCGATGGTCGACTATTCTCTGATCGTTTCTTACAGTTTCTGACTGCGGTTGGAACAGACCTTATATTGTTCTCGCCTAGTTCATTGAGTTTGTCTAGGCATTCCCACACCATTTTGGAACTGATTACACAAGAGCTCAGTGCCTTAATGGCTGCTTGACTATCCGACATTATGATAATCCTTTGTGTTTTGTATCCTTTATCAATATTAAACTGGGCCTCACTTTCTTATGGCGTGGATTTCCGCTTGAAAGATACTTGTGGTTTTTCCCAAGCTTTCGGAGTGTTTGGCTCCTGGACCGAACACTCCTATCAGGTCTGGGCGTTATAGATGGTTCGATTTTGAATTTAAAAATGGTAACAAAACGAATATCTTCGATACGTGATCAAATTCAGCGAAGTAGGTCAAAAATGATCGGGAATACTGCCGAAAATGACAGAGCGTGTACGCGGCGTATGTACTCTTTGCACTTACGACGTAGAATGTAATGAACCTTGAAAGAGATGAAGAATAGTGTGAATTTCCTACTTGATGTATGTATGTATTTAAAAAAAATGTATTGTGCCCCCTTACTTTTATTTTGTTTCCGGGGAGAATCTCAGTGTCTAGTAGCTCCTTTAGTCCCATTTACCGGAGGAATTTTAGAATATTTGCAAGCTTCAGCTCAGGTGTCCCTCTTCTATCCAGTAATCTACCAGGAGCTGTGCCAATGGTACGATCATCTCTTTTCCTTTTTACTCAGTTGATGTATGTATGTGGGTATCTATTTTGGGGTGATATTCACTGAGACCTAAAAGATCTATTGTGTCCCCTTACTTCTACTCAGTTTCTGAGGAGTCTCAGAAACTAGTAGTTCCTTTAGTCCTATTTCTCGGAGGAATTTAGGATGTCTGCAGGCTTCAACTTAGGAAAATGTTCCTCTCCTATCCAGTAATCTCCTAGGTGCTGTGCTCTAGGATTCTGAAGTGCTGTGCAGTTAGAAAGTGTGTGGATGAAGGTTTCTTCTTCCATTCCACAAAATCTGCATTCTTCTTCCTCCAATATGTTCAGCTTTCTCAGGTGCCCATTCAGGCGACAATGTCCCGTTAGGATCCCTGTTAAAACTCTTAGTGCAGTTTTACTTTGACTTATGCATTCTTTTGATCTCAACAGGTTGTAGTCACCCAGAAGAGTCTTCAATTTTATAAACCCTACTAGATATTTCCAATGGTCAGATCTTCTCTTTTTCTCGGCTTCACTTATTTCTTCCAATATTACATTGGGGCTGATTTCGCAAAAGGGTTCAGGCCGCCACAAAGGTATCTCAGTCCCCCTCTTTGCTATTTCATTTCCTTCTATTTCAGTGTGTCCTGGAATCCATAGTAAGGTGACTATATTGTTCTCGCCTAGTTCATTGAGTTTGTCTAGGCATTCCCACACCATTCTGGAACTGATTACACAAGAGCTCAGTGCCTTAATGGCTGCTTGACTATCCGACATGATGATAATCCTTTGTCTCCTGTATCCTTTATCAATATTAAACTGGGCGCACTTTCTTATGGCGTGGATTTCCGCTTGAAAGATACTTGGGGTTTTTCCCAAGCTTTCAGAGTGTTTGGTTCCTGGCCCGAACACTCCTATCCCAGTTCTTCTCCTATTGCTTTTCAGCCGTCTGCGTACTATTGAATGGCATTCTTTCCAAGTCTGGTAATGGTATTTGGATCCCATTCCTTCTTGTTGCTCAATTCCGTAACGAATTTCTTTGAAAAGTTATACTTTTTCATCATACTGTCTTGTGGCATGTGCCAGGTTGTCGGATTTCTAAGAAGTGAGGAGGTGGTTTTTTTAATGATTCCCTCTCTACTCAGTCTGTATTGTGTTCTTTCCGTAACGCTTTCCACCACCATATGTATAGGGATGAGGTTGAGAATCACTTCCATGGCTGCCGTTGGGCATGTTATCATTGCTCCTGTAATGCATATACAGGCTAGTCTTTGAATTTTGGGAAGGTTTTCTCTCATCGTCAATAGGCTAGTTCTACTACTCCACGCAATGGCTCCATAAGTGATGATTGGTCTCACTATGGCAGTGTACATCCAGCTTAGGATTTTTGGGTTACAACCCCAGTTTCTTCCTGCCAGATTTCTGCACACCATTATAGCCATTTTTGCCTTGTATGTAATCCCCTTTTCGTGTTTGTTCTACAGGAGTTTACTGTCTAGAGTTAAACCTAGATACTTGACTTCTTGTCTCCATTCAATCTCGTTCCCATCAAGTTTTATTGTTTTGAGGTTGAGTTTTCTTTCCTTAGTGAAGGCTATCAGGATAGTTTTAGTGGGGTTGATGCTAAGTCCCACTTGCCAACACCAGCTATTTGTATAGTTCAGACCCTTTTGTACAATATCACAAAGGGTGTTTTCGAATTTCCCCCTGGCTGTTATGACAATAGACAATATCGTCGGCATATCCTTGGCAGGATATTCCGAGATCCGTCAAACCACACAGGAGTTCGTCAACCGTCAGACTCCACATTAATGGGGATGCTACTCCTCCCTGTGGGCATCCTCTGGTAGTGCAGATGGAGACAATGTCTTTGCTCGTCCTCGTCTCTGTTACTCTTGTGGTGAGCAGTTCCGACATCCATTTGGATGTTGTGCTGTCCACACCTCTTTTGTTATTCACTTGATAATAATAACAAAAGTTATTAACATAAGCCTATTAATTTATCATTAATTATTTGCTTATTTATCCATGACACATTGTGACAATATGATATCTTGACAGCCGTCATGCTGGAAGTTTCATAATTGACATGATATTTATCATTCTCATAGCCGATAATCGATCAAGTAACTGCATTACGATTACTTAATAAGCTTTCGTGCTATTAACAAAAATCTAAAAAAATTACGTTTTTCTCGTGAGCAACATTTGCGAGTAAAATAACTCAGATTTTTACCATGTAGTGTCTCTATTGTTTGGTTTAAATATAAAAATAAGCATGCGTGCGTCTGCTGATGAAAGCATCTTAAATCAGAAACTCCTCTATTTAAATTCATTTTTCACCAACTGGAGCTAATGATTGAATTGTCAAATTGTTCCTTTGATACACATGAAACATTTCTATATGAATCTGCATCTTCTACTACTAATTCTTCATTCAGCATTTCAAGTTTCCCAAGCTCTCTGTCGCTCCTTCTTTTCAACCGTATTTTCTGTATCACTCTTTTGTTTATAGCTTTTCTCCTCGCTTTCCTCTTTCTTGCAACATTTATTTTTACTACCTCTATAACAGCTGCTGGAGTTGATAATAAAAATTCAACATCCACATTTATATTCAGAACACTAAACTGTGATGGATGAAAATACCTACCTATATTTAAAAGTAAAGGTAACATCAGTGAGCATGATCAATTATTAAAACTTTGAGTGTTGCATACATTTAATTTTATAGTTCCAATGTTTATTGTCCCAAATTAAGGATCCCAAAAAATGACCAAAACTTGTAATAAATCATTGATAATCACAAACGGGCTTTAGAAAGGAGTAAAACAGCTTAAAGTAACTGTTTTCACTTTTAAAATACTCGTTATATGTATTATTTGTCAACAAACGAAAACCTACACGATCTAGAACAATCGTTGCTCCTTAATGCGTTGGAGTTAATCATGTATAACAAACTACATTAAAATGAAAATATTAGATCATAATGATTGCATGAATCGAAAAAATTCCATAACGATAACTGGTTTAATGATCTGCAGTGAATATGTAGGTTAATTTTGTCAACAATGTGGAAACTACTTTTCATATGCTTCTAAATTTATGCCGAGCAATGATGGTGGTGATCAATTATGTTTTTCCTGTGGCGAAATTACTTCAGTCTATATTTTTTCTGAAATACCATACCTGAACTTTTTTTTTCTTCCTTCTATCACTCCTATTTCTCTCATGCCATATCGAGTTCTTCTCTTTCCCTAATCATACTCTCCACTAGATGCTCTCCATCATCCGTTCCACCTCGGACCTCAACATTTTCTTCACCATGCTTTCCCAATACACCGCCTCCCCCAGTTTATTTTCCAACTTCCTCAGAGCTTCCTCGTTGTTCCAGCGTCTAAACACATGTCCCACATCATTCTCCACCCACACCTCTCGCACAGTTACTCTTTTTCCAATCTTGCGTCAAAAAGTAGTTCACCTCCCCAAATTTTTGCTCCAACCAATATCTTCTGCTCCATTTCCTCATCCATCCATTCCTGTACTTCCGCTCTGGTCGCACACCTCCAGCGTTTTTGTCTTGATATAGCCTTGACAGCACCGCTGTTGTCAGTTCACCCACCACCCTCAGGAGTATCCCTATTTGTACCCGGAGGAGTGGCCTTACCCTCACATTGACCCCTGCTCTGTCACCCCAAACTTCCGTGCCAAACAGCATACTCTTCGATCTCTACCGTCCCACCAATTACCCTCCTCTTCCACTTTCCAGGCCCTTCCACGTTACCCATTAATCTCCCCAGTCATGCTGCCCTTACTTTCGCCTAAAAGAATTATATTCTCAGATAGAAACTTGGAATTTTGTTATTTCCATGCATATGCAGTTAACAACCATCCATCCATTTGGTATTTTCTCAACATTTCCGTTAAATTATATGAGAATATATAGCTGGTATTTCATGACAATAACGATGCCTTAGACATATTACTTCAGGTTCTTTTGGAAAATGTTTTTCTTCCTTTTTAAGAACGTTCTCTGCTCTATTTATGATGGTTCTTTGAGAGTTTTATTCACAAAACATTTTCACAATATATTTGTATTGGGACAAAAAGGGGCCTCACTCGCAAAGCTGTTCCTACAATCCTTTCAGGATTGATCAAAATTTGATGGGAAATACGTACTATTATCACTCTTAGGTATTACTTAGCGCGTGGTGAAATGTGAATTGCATTTAGGAATTCCTAAATTCGTTTTAGATATGACCTGACTTTAGGAAATGGTTAGTGAAATCGGGCATTAGTCATTCAACTCGATCGCTGAAATTCTTCTTCCCTCAGTCTGTTTTTCGGCCTGAGCTGCTTTGCCTATTTCGACAAATCAATTGCAACTAGCGATTCAGGTGGATGGGTTTGACACCTCATTATTCCATTCTAGGTAATCCTATTGGGTTTTCACTTCTATAGGCTAGACTGTTTTGAGGTTTTATTGAAGTTTTGACATTTACTAACGAAAATTTGACATTTTTAACGTGAATATACTCACAACTGAGTTTCTGTATTTAATTTCCAGATGCATCATCCTCAAATGAGGCTGTTCATCTACAGCAGCGCCTTCGTAGTCTGAGCACTGAACTTGTAACGCTAAGAAATAGGCTTCATGTCCAAGGAGGACAATCGGCCACCCTAAAAGGTGGGGGAGGATCTGTTCCTCTAGCACCTGTAACTGCAACTCCACAACCTGTCGTACCACCAAGAACTGCGCTCAATGTACCTGCATCGTTGGTGAGTTATTTTCAGAAAATGATAACAATAATTAAGTAGGTCTGCTTGAGTGGGTTCTAAGTGTCACACGCCTAAATTATTTAGGAAACGGATCCCACGATTTTTATAGATTTTGGTGTGCAAGGATCTTGTGATATGGCAAATATTGTGGTGGTGTTTACATTGTTCTCAGACCATTCTTTCTTCCGGAATAATAATGAGCGTCGATATTTCGAATGGATCACCCTGTATAAGTTGTCATTGATATACCGTCAGTGACAGCATATAACATCCATCCCCCATATTGTGTGGTGAATATAATTAGAAATTATTGTTATGACAGCTTGACAATAATCAATTTTAATAGAAACTATATGCATTCGTGTGGAAAGTATTTTGTACTATACAGTGCGATATCGTTACTTTCCCATGTGGTCGTAGAAAAAATCTTTTGCACCAGCTTCGTTAAACTTTTCACTAACTCACTGACAGTTGACCTTGTCATGATATTTCTCTTTGGGTATAAATTATTGAAGATTATTCGAATTGAACGAGTTTATGCAATCATAGCCATCAAAACATTCAGTATTTCTTAATGATTTCAAAAGGCGGAAAAATATACATTATTATTCCGGAAAAAGGAAAGATATAACAACAATGTAAATACCACCATAATACCGACCATATCACAAGATCCTTGCAAACCAAAATCTTTAGGAATCGAGTAATACATTTCCAAGATAATTGAGGCATTCTATACTTAAAATTCACTTTGTCTATTAATGGGTTTTTCCTTGTCAAATTGACCAATAGATGGAATCAACCCCTTAAGATTTCGACGAGTTTTGATCAGAAGTTTTCTTTTATATTAGGTATCACGAAGTGCTGCAGAAAGAAAAAAATTTAATAATTTGTTCTGAAAACATGCAAAATTCAGTTTTTTTCTTAACTTATTGCAATTATCTCAAATACTATTCAAGTTTGAAAAATGAAAATTTTTTTTGATCTTGAGTTTGTAAAGTTTACAATTTTCAAAATTGTGAAAATTGGCGAGCTACAATTTTTGGCTCAAATTTTGTACTAATGGTAAGACATCGTGTAATCGTTAATCGTTAATCGAAGTAAAGTTTTCAAGGTGAAAAAAGAGAAGAAGCAATAGCAGAACAGAAAGGATAAAAAAAACGACTTACATAACAAAATTGAATTAAATTTAGATGAAGTAAATAAATAAGTGAAATATGTCATTATTTCTGCTTATTATTATTCTAATGTTCAAAGCTACAAAATCAACAATTTCAAACTTAATTACTAGAAATACTATTTTTTCTTATTTCAAAATGGGTATAAAAAGGTAGAACGTGTCGCGGAACACACAGTAGGAACTTTAGTTCCTTTTAGGCAAACATTATGTAATACATCTGACGTTATAGATAAACGATTTTCATATTCTTTGGTGGTCGAGTAGTAAGCATACCAGACTCTCACGCGGTAGACCCGGGTTCGATTCCTCGCGAGGAAGTTTTTTTTTTGTTAATTTCATTTT
Source organism: Galerucella tenella (assembly GCA_910591685.1). Taxonomy (NCBI): domain Eukaryota; kingdom Metazoa; phylum Arthropoda; class Insecta; order Coleoptera; family Chrysomelidae; genus Galerucella; species Galerucella tenella. Next base: position 40,770 of record CAJUYH010000023.1, read on the forward strand.
TAAATAATTATTCCGCTTGATATTAATAACGACAACAGGTAGACGTTTGAAATATTTGGCAGAATATTCATTATTATAGATAATAGTACGGTACCCTTCATGAGGCAGTCCGACTGGCAACATATAGCAGCATCGTATATTTAAAAAGGGAAACCGTAGCATTATACAAATTGGACATTCAAGAACTGTACGTTTACCACAAAAAAAATAGTGGAAACATGAAATTGAATTGTTAAATTTTTAATTTGAAGTTATATTAGTTTATAGAAATTCTTATTTTTTAAATGTTTTCTTAAGTGGGTCGTAGAAAAAATATGCTGTTCGACTCGTGTGGATTGTCCATATCGCACTTGAACGCTTGAGCACTCCGCCTACGGCGTCGTGCTCAAACTTTGTCCTCGTGCGATATGGCCATCATATCCACACTAGTTGCACAAACTATTTCTATCAAAATATGCCCTTTTACATTTAAAAACAACCTGCCAAATTTCAAATCAATCTATCCATCCATTTTAAAGTTATCGAATTAAAACATTCAAGTTTTCAAAATTTCAACACCCTGTATTTCGAAAAGTAAATCCCCATGTCATTTTGACAACCGATGCTGTGAATCAATCGCGCAAAAAAATTATGGAAATAATAGTAAAAATTTATCCGAACAAACAAAAGAGTACAGAGACTGCATTAATAGAGTTCCATAATAAAATCGTAAGATCACTAGATAATAAAAGGCAAGTAATGGGCCTATTTATTGATTTTTCTAAAGCTTTTGACTGTGTGGATCATAAACTTCTACTTCTTAAACTATCTAGATATGGAGTAAGAGGTGTACCGTTAAGTTTATTAGAGTCATATTTATCAAATAGAAGACAAATTGTTCAAGTGAACAATAGTGTTAGCAGTGAACTAGAAGTTTCACAAGGGGTTCCCCAGGGCTCGATTTTGAGTCCATTTTTATTTTTAGTTTTTGCCAATGACTTAATTACTTCTTTGAACGTTATTCCGGGAATATTCTCAACATGTTATGCTGATGAGACAACAATATTTTAATTATTGAAAATACAGATACACCAAAAATATCGACTGAGAGAACATACGATCAAGTTGTAATGTGGTCGGAAAAAAATAATTTAAAATTAAACACCACTAAAACTACTGTGGTGTTATTTAATAATAATGGTTAATTTTTACAAGACCAGTTGTTTGAAAACACTAGTTTTCCTATTACAACTACGGACAACACTAAGATATTAGGAATAACTATAGACCATGGCATAACTTGGAATGTACATATTGACAACCTTTGTATTAAATTAAGAAAAAGTTGCTATAGTCTTAGATTTCTTGCCAACTATTGCAGTGAAAGCACACTTTTAACACTTTATCATTCCAATTTTCACTCTCATTTCAAATATGGCATACTTAATTGGGGTACCTGTTCTACCAAGCAAAGGGTTTTTATTATTCAAAAATATGCAATTAGAATTATTGCAAAGCTGCGAATTCACGATTCATGTAGGGAGTTTTTTAAGAGATTTAGAGTTTTTACACTAGCTGGAGTATATATTTTGGAAGCATGTGCGTATATTCATAAGAATAAGTCAATATACGTTGCCGAACGTGCTTCTAATAATTATAACACTGGGAATAAGTTCAATTATTAATACCTAGGCACCGGACGACACTTTTTGAGAAGAATGTGGAGTATCTGGGATGTAAGTTCTATAATACTCTTCCAGACACCATAAAGAATAGTGGCAATCTACACAATTTTAAGTGTAAAGTAAAACAATTTTTGTTGCACAAAAATTGCTACACAATAGAAGTTTCTAACATAATATTTTATTTTTGACTAAGACACCAAAAATTTGTTGTTTGGTAGACTCTTTTTTTTTATTTACTGTTTGTTGAAAATTTATTTTATGTATATTTTTATTGTATATGATTTCATGACCTGTTTCACAATAAGTATTGCATAATTTCTTTGTACAATTTTTTTTATTTGGTGAAATGAATTTTTTCTATTTCTATTTCTATTTCACGCAAGCAAGGCACATAACGAAGCAACGTAACACAACCGTAACGTAACATAACGTAACATGACGGTCAGATCTTTTGCGTCGCGACCCCCGGTCGCTCAAACATAACCTAAGGTAAAGAACTAAAGTTCCAAAAAAAACACACAGTTCCCAAAATTTTTGGATCTTTCACGATCAGTGCAAAAAATTTGAGCCAAACATTTATTGTTAATGGTCAATTTTGACAATTCTAAATAATTCAAAATTTCCAAAAATTTTTTTCATAGCACCGAGTATCCGTAATTTTTTTTGATAGCAATAGTTTTCGAGGTATTTAAAATAAATGCTTAAAAAACAGCAAAAAATAGTAAAACCTGGAATTTCGCATGAATTTTGTAAAAAAAATGTTTGCTTCTGCAGATGCTCGTTATAAGGTAAAAGAAAACTTCTAGTCTAAATTCGTTCAAAGATAAAGGGAACGATTCCAACTATTGCTCGATTTCACGTGGAATGACCCTAATTTAATAATAAGCTTAGTGATGGGTTATACTTGCGTAGGGCTCAGTAACTCAACAACAACAACTGCAAGCACCCACGAATGGCTCTTCGTCCAACCTCGAGGATTTAATCCATCTTCATGGACCGCTTACTGAAGATGCAGTAATGAAATGTTTACAGGCGCGATTTCAAGCATCCAACTTTTACGTGAGTACTTACCACTTTATTCCCACTAGATGTTGGTCATTGAACACGACTGACCTTAGGCGACACCTGACTCCTCGTACACCTAAGGCCGTCTCTGCGATCTATTGACGATAGTGCGCTGTAGCCAGATGTTTATTTAAATGTGTATAAGTATTAGTATACAGTTATTGCTAACTTTTGAGTGTAAAACATTAGGTTGAGAGTTATTTATATGGAAATTATACATTGTTGACGTTCGAAACAAAATTTTAATAGTCTTAAAAATTTGAGATATCAGATTATTCGTCTCTTGATATAGAGTGTAGAGTGATTTGAGTTCACTGTCACAAAGACTTGCAACGGTGTAATTATGTACCAAATAAGTTGCTAATAGAGTAACTGTTTGAAGAATTTTAATTTCAATTCAATTTATTTTTAATAGTCAATTTAAAATCGAATGTTAACATTGAATACATTCAGATGGTATAAAAAAATATTACTTGGAAATCGTGTTTTTTATATGAATTGGACTTCTGGCGATTTTATAAAACAGTTAAGTGAAATGGCAGTGTTAGAGAAATATGACAATGCTTTTTTTATGGGATAGCAGCTCGGCTTTTTTTTATTAAAATTCACTTTGAATGTATGTATGTATTTTGCGAAGACATTAACTGAGACCTAAAAGATCTTTTGTGCCTCCTCACTTCTACTCAGTTTCTAAGGAGAGTCTCAGAGACTAGTAGCTCCTTCATGTCTATTTCCCGGAGAAATTTTAGGATATCTGCAGGCTTTAACTGTAAATGTCCCTCTTCTGTCCAGTACTCTCTCAGGTGCTGGGCCCTAGGATTGTGAGTTGCTGTGCAATTCGAAAGTATGCGGATTGAGGTTTCTTTTTCTAAGCCAAAAAATCTACATTTATCTTCTTCCACTATTTTTAGCTTTTCCAGGTGCCCGTTCAGGCGACAATGTCCCGTTAAGATTCCTGTTAAAACTCTTAGTGCAGTTTTACTTTGACTTATGCATTGATTTTATCTCAACAGATTGTAGTCACCAAGAAGAATATTTGATTGACGAAGCCTCACTAGATATTTTCAATTGTGTCCTAGCATCCACATGACTATATTGTTCTCGCCTAGTTCATTGAGTTTGCCTTGGCATTTCCACAACAATATGAAACTGATTACACAGGAACTCAGTGTTTTAATGGCTGCATGAGTATCCTACATTATGATAATCCTTTGCTCTTATCAATATTAAACTTAAAATTATAATTTCATTCAGGAATTTGAGTATATTGAATATATATTAATCGTGAACGAATCTTCATTATTCATCACAATAATTCATAAAGAAAACTCTCAAATTGGAATTTCGTGGAATTAGAGATAACTGACTTAGATATACTTAATCTGTGATGCATTGGTATAGTGGTGAACCTTTCTCTGAAATGAAAAATGGTATTTATCTTCTAATTTCTTCATGCTCCATTTTCTACCATGTTCAACAAATTAGGTGAATCTTCCCATTTACAATCTCCTTACATTGCGTCGGCTTATTGTGAAATATGCATCATTCCAAAATAAGTGTAATTTCACAGGAGGGATGAAAAACTGCATTTGAGATTGAACTTCAAACAAAATACACATTTTTTCAAACGGATAGTTTTCATCTTAAAATCAGATTGATAAGTTCAATCTCAACATTTTTTTCAAATTAGAGGGTACCCTTACTACTTATGAATTTTTGAAACTTTAATTGTGGACAGAAAATGGACTTATGCATTTTTATATAGTAAGCCAACGATTGGCAAGTGGTGACGTATGGTCTGGAATTATGTTGGCAATATTTGTCAGAGGGGTTGGTCAATTGTTGCTACGGCCTAGGCCAAAACATTCAACGAAACCTAGAACCTAGGCTGACAATTTTGTTTTTGTGGTTGCGTATTGTGTTAGTTAATTTGATATACTCATCGAATATCCTCGTACTTTTTGAGTTGTTTGTGCATATTATTGGAAGAAATGTTGCCAGGATTCTCAAAGGGAAGTGCAGAAAGACTACCACCAGTAAATTTCAGCATGTTGGAGAGTTTTACATATCAAATTTAGATTATTTTTAAGCAAAAGTCAGGAATATTGGAACAAAACGATTTGTGATAAGAAATCTCTTATGTTCCTTCAATTTCTGTATGAATATTTACTATAGCAAATGCTGCTGGTTTTGGTTAACTTATTTTGAACCTTTACTTTTTAGAACAAAGATTTTCGTATGTTTCCATCTCGTCGAACGTAAGCGAATATTTTGCTTGTGCAACTTATATTGTTACCTATTTGTGCAAGTTCGTACAAAGCACTCTTTTTGGAAACATGAAAGTGAAACAAAAACAAATAATCCAAACAACAGCTATAACAAAAATATCGATCTCGAGAATAGATAAGATGTCAAAATTCAATAACCAGGAAAGCAAACGCTACAAATCCTACGGAAATTACGGTATGTCGTTTTTAAGGTCGTGGATTCTTTGACGTCCCGACAGAAGCCCGCGCTTGCTTTCCGCACTTTTCATAATTTTTTGATGATAGAAATCCAGCACCTGGAAAAACATTAGAAAAATAAAGGAACCTTTTTTAATACAATGCAATATACAAATTTTGGAACGAAAAACAACGATTATTTCCTAGAATTCAACAGCTAGAGCTTTGTAATGACCACCAATCGATTCAGAGAGAAATTTTACAAATGTTGAATTTGAACCAACTTTTCATATCCTTCTGTGAAGATTTACTGAAAAATTTCCTTTTAATAGGAAAATTCGTAGTATTGTATTTTTTGTGATAATAATTTAAATCTATAATGGTGAACAGTTTATTGTGAAAATTAAAAATTGCACTTGAAAATTGTGTAGTAAAATCTTCATCTTTCAGACTAACGTGGGTCCAATTTTACTTTGCGTAAACCCGTATAGAGACGTCGGAAATCCTTTAACTCTGAGCAGCACGCGAGGTATAGCTCTAAGTCAACAACTAAATAAAGTTGTTCAGGAGGCAGTTCGACAACAATCCGAAACCGGTTATCCACAAGCTATAATATTATCGGGTAAGTTATGATTTTTAAATATAAAAATTCAATTTAATTAAGAGTTATTTTAAAAACCACTAATAACCAGCACTTCAGAGCAAGATATTTTAAATACAAAGTGATTAGTGTGTTGAAACTCAGTTGGTTTTTTATCATGAGAGAATTATAAAAATTGTAAGATTCATATTTCAAAATCAGTTACAATGTTACAAGATGTTTAATAGCTGGGTGACAGATCAAAGTTATGTTTTTTGAGAGGAACAAGGTTATTATGTGTTACTAATAATTTGAAAAGTTTAAACCAATTTATATTTCAAAATCAGTTACAATGTTACAAGATGCTTAATAGCTTGGTGACAGATCAAAGTTATGTTTTTTGAGAGGAACAACGTTATTATTGTGTTACTAATAATTTGAAGAGTTTAAACCGATGTTATAACCAATTATCTGCCAGAATCATAACAAGTTCATTACCCCATATAATTGGATAAGGGAGAGAGAGAATGAAAATCTGTGGAAGCCAAAGTTTCATAATGATTGTGAAAATTGACAGACATGAATGGTTTTGCTAATATTTATTCAATCAAATACATGGTGAGTAAAAACTTAAACTTCCAATAATTCTAAATGGATCACTCTGTATTTATTATCATTGTCGAAAAGCTCTATCACTATACTTCTACTTTGTTCAGCATTTCCCATACTTGTGATGGAAGTTTTTGGGATATTTTCTTATTTAAAAACGATCTTTTCAGCTTCACCTATATGAATGTATGTTTGTAATCGACTCCTTAATGGACTCTTTTTTGACTCATTTTGACCTTAGCCCTGGCGCAGGGAATTTCAATGCTTAAAAGATGACTGGCACGGGTGCCGGAACTTAAATTCAGCACCAGCGCAGTTTGCTGAAAATCTTTTACCGCGTGCTCCTAGTAAATTTTGCCAAATATTCAATACTAATGCTCTTCAAGAACAGGAAGGGGAAATATCATTCCATGCACCCTTCCCCTTCAAGAAAAGATTAATATAATATGCACATATATACTCCTTAGGTTAAGCTGTACCTTTAATGGCGGTCCATACCCTATAGTGGATTAGGTGAAGCCATGGCGCCGCGCGCCGGTATTTTAAATAAGTCTCCGACCACAACCTTAATTTAAACTTTGTATAGTTCTTTTCAATTCCTAAGAAACTGACCTGACATAAGATGGGATAATGACATGCAACAAAGCCATAAAAGTATCAGCCGTGACAGGGGCGTATTTATTTTGTTGGCGAATAATAAATCATTACTTGAAAACTCTATAAGACTTTTGGATCATTCTTATCATAAATACTTCATGTTTTTTTCTTTTTTATCAGGTATTCATAGTGCGTCTCTGCTTATGCTTATGGTTTTATTGCTTCTTGAGCATAAGTCAAGTCAGTTTCTTAGATATTGAAAAAAGCTATGCACTTGTTGAGGACCCATGACAATACAATATAGTAGTAAAATTTAGGGTGTTCCATTTATAACGCAAAATATAAACTCGATTTTCACCCACTTTAAATGCTCAGACTAATTTGAAATTTTTTCTACACAACTGTCAAGGTATGTACTTGTACAATATTCTAAATAGTATTAAAAACATAAGGTGTTCCACTTGAAACAAACATAACTTTGATCTGGCATCGGATTTTCAAATTTGTAGTAAGTCGAACTGAGAAGTGAAAAATAAAATATGGATTGGAATAAAAAACACGTTTTATAGGCAATTAAAAAATTATTCTCATTTTAGCTATAAAACGATCCACAAGAAAATTAATGTCATTGTAGTAATAGCGAGGGGTGCTCGATTGTAATAGTAATAATTCCTCACTAGTTTTATTCCGAAATGCAAAGTTAGTGTATGAATGGAGTACACAGTACTTTAAGCTTTTACCATTTTTTTTTCGGGCTGAGATGGGAAACTCATGTTTGAATGGGTCCTAACCAGTACCCAGACAGTGTTGGACTCATCCCAAAAGGAATGCCTACCAGCCAAACCCACCTCAAGCTCGCCGTTACTCCCGCCTCGGAATCACTACCCTAGCATACTTCAAGGCGGGCGGCGATCCCTCACACACTCTCCGTCATCTACTCCCTTCTATCACTCCTACCTCTCATATGCCTTCTCTTTCCCAATCATGCTCTCCACCAGATTAATCTGCATACCTATCCCTAAACATCCTCTGTATCCCCTTCTCCATTCCACTGTCTTCCTTAGTCACCCATACCACTTTTATTTTTTCATCCCCTAACATCGGATTTCCCACCTTCACCACTATTCCCTCCCTCTTTCCATAATCCCAGTCCTTATCTCTAATCTCCATCCATCCATCCCAGTCTCTTTTCCCCTCCTCCCATCGTGTTTGCATTCTCTCCTTCCTACCTTCATCTCTCCTCAACCTCTATAATTCCCTGACCCGCCCCTCTGGCATCGATTTCTGTTCTTCCAGCCTTTTCACCCTTTTCTCCAGTCGCCTTACCATCTCCTTCAATCTCTCTACACTCTCCCTCTCTTCCTCTTTCCTCCTCCCCACTTCCTCCCTTCCTTTCTCTTTCTGTTTCCTCTTCTGCTCCTTATTCTCCAGAGGCGATACCTCTTTCCTTTTCACCCCAGTATCGCTCTACTCGTCTCTCCCGTCTTATCAGGTGTTCGTTTCACCAGCCTCGATTTCCCAGTAGTAAGGCTGGGTACTCCGGGAGGTCACCAGGTATCCCGGAGGCACGGTTACTGACTGACTTTCGCGCAGCCATACATCCATTGTCACGGTTGCTAACAACGTAGATTACGGATTGTTTTATCGAGGTTTACTCCTCTAATTAAGCTTTTACCATAAAGACTTATTCTTAGGTTATTTAACATCGGTCTATTTCTGCGACTGAGGCTAATCACCAAAGCCGGCAGCCTTTTAACACTAACCGATCTAGTGGTAGGGCTCTTTATCATGCGCAGCATCGATGCTCTCGGGACCTCGGCTTTACATCTTCTCTGAAAGACGTCATATCTACATTGTACCTTATGCTCATTGTTCTGATTCGTTCGAGCTGTGATAGGCTACTCCGCTGTAGGCTGCACGGGTTCTATGACGGTGTTTTCCCAATGGTCACCCATTAAAGTACTAACCGCGCTCGACACGGATTCACTGTAATTATCGCTTCAGAGGCATTCCGCTACAGAGCTGCGTCGACACCCCTTAATGACTTTGATTTTCTCATGAATATTTTTTTTCTTAAATTAACAATTCTTAAATTATCAATTATTTTTTACTCCTTAGTTTGATTGCCTATAAAGCGTGTTTTTAAGTTGTTTTTTTTTATCCATAATTTATTCTGTACAGAGTATTTATCATTTAGGTATGCAGTAGTTTACCAGTTGTTGTGTATCTAAAACCCACTTTATTTTAGTGAGAATAAAGTTGTTATTCCTTCATAAGTGTAGTTTTTTGTAAACTTTTAACTGCTAACGAACATCTGGTGAACTATTACATACCTAATCACTACTTAGCATAGAAAAATTAAAATGTTATAAAAACTAATAACTTTAGGTGATAATATTTTCTGTTACAGGTACCAGTGGTTCAGGCAAAAGTCATGTATCGATGCTGCTTCTTCGACAACTTTTTGCTGTCGCTGGTGGAGGTCCAGAGACGGACGCTTTCAAACATTTAGCTGCCGCCTTTACAGTATTACGGTCCTTGGGGTCCGCTAAAACTATAACCAATTCCGAATCGAGTAGAATTGTAAGTAGGCCAGTACAATTATGTAAATTTAACGTCAAGTTACTTATGCCCGGTGCACTCCAAACCCAAAAACTGGATTTTTTGTTTGTGTTTTCTGTCAGTTATTGTCTTCCTGTCACGTGTCAATAAACGCCAAAGGGCTTCAGCTTCCAGCAAATTGGCACGGTGTGAACTTCATTTATTGAAAAATAAAAATGAAACTAGCTAAACTTCAATACAATAGTTACTTTTATTTTCTTAATTTCAGTTTCCTATAACCTGTCATATTTATGTAAAGCGTGATATCAATAGATGTCACAATAACAGTATTATACTATTATAACACCTTACAAATATGAAAAAAAAATTTCCATAGAGTAGACCGTTCACTAAGAACGAACATCTACTTCTCAGGCTATATGCCCCGACAGACAATAAATTACAGTTCCAAGTTGAGCTGGATTGGGCTATCTTCACGATATTTAATCAACCATACAGGTTCATAATGATTAGAATGGATAATATCACGCCGAAACGCGTCACGGGTTAAATTGAACATTTGTTCAAATTAAATGAAGATTTAAACAAATTCAATTGTTTAGTCAAAGTTTGGATGGTTATGTGTAACACTATGTTGTATATGTCACTTTTGTCCTGATACCTTTCTGTGTCATGGGTCATCTCTAGCTTTTAATACTTGATAATAGGGGGCAAAACGAACTTGTGGCACAACTTTTTGATTCGATTTATGATCTGTGAGCCAGAAACCGTAGCTGTACATGTGAGTGAAATAATTTGATAAAGTGTCATATGTCACAATTGTATTGATAAGCTAGGTTGATACGACAGACAGGACAGACAGTTACAGTGTCATTGTATCGACACACGAAAAGTTACAGATTTACCCATGACTAAGACAAGAAGGGTCATTTCTGTCGGTACTTCATTTCACAATTTCACATTTGGTTCACAAAAGCGATCAGAAGGCGCCAAATCTAGTATTTTTTGAACTTGTTTATGTTCGGTGGCAGTGTGGACAAAAAACGTATTTTTCTACGACAACCGCGATAAATGTTCATTTTATAACCGTAACTTCAATCATAAACAAGAATATTTTGTACAGAATTTAATTTTTGCATCGGCTGCTAGGCAAGTTGCTAAATCAACAAAAAATGCGGGATGGAATATTTCGTGTTAGGTCTAGGTTCACTTTAAAATCACGACGTCTACGGCTTGTTAAACTATGACGTCCAGCGACAAATTAATGAAATGTCAGGAGATCGTTTCTGTCCAAGTTTTAGTGGGTAACGAGTAATTTCATAGTGGTTTTCTATGAAAATACATTTTTATAGGCTTTTATTTCTGTGTACCTATTAGAAATAGCAATAAAGAAAATACTTTGATAGAAATCCCATTAGCGGCGAATTCGGAGTAATGAAATATTATCAGTTTATTTATTTCTAAGTGTTTGCAATGTATGCATGTATTAAACGTGAACGATATGTTGTCATAGAAAAAGTATAGTATGCAGCTCGCAACAAAATGGGCATCATTTAGTGCTCATTGCCTAATATACTATTTTATTCATTCCCAAATCACTTGTTCTTTGTTATAGCTTGTAATATTTTGTCGGTTTGGTGTGAAAATAATAATTACATTCAAACTTATTTTTCAGGGTCAATTTATCGAAGTTCAAGTAACCGATGGAGCACTGTACCGAACGAAAATTCATTGTTACTTTTTGGATCAAACGCGTGTGATACGACCATTACCAGGTGAAAAAAATTACCACATATTTTACCAAATGCTCGCTGGCTTATCGGCCGAAGAAAGGGCCAAATTAAACTTAGAATCTCACACGATAAATACGTTGCGGTATCTTCAATATGGCGATACCAGGCAAGATACAACCGAAGATTCTACCAGGTAAAATTTTTGCATGTATGAAGCAAATAGCGCGCACTATGTATATTTAAGACATCTCTTCTCTAGATTTTCATAAGCCTTTGGTTAGTATCACTCCTTCTAGTATATATTTATAATAACAAAGTTGACGTCTACTTCCGATTATTCAGAAAGTGCCACATTTAGGACATTATTATATTTAAACTCAGCGTCATCCAGAACCTTCAGATTCGTAATTTCAGATTTTCAACATAACTATCTGTCATTACTTCCAATTAAATTTTTCGTGCCCTGTATATATTGGCGCGTCAATCACTGAGACCTAAAAGATCTATTGTGCCACATTACCTCCTGAGGAAATTCTCAGAGACTAGTAGCTCCTTTAGTCCTATTTCCCCGAGGAATTTTAGGATATCTGCAGTCTTTAACATTTACTAATTACTAATTTCGTGAAATTTCTTTCGATTAGTGATGACTATATTTTATGAAAGATATCACTATTTAAAATTTAACTTTTCCACAATTTGTATTCTAAAATACGAGGTTTTCACTGGGGATAACTTTTTCAAAATCTAATCCAAAAAGATTATTTATTTATATTATTATATTTATTTATTCTCCATCCAAACTTATACTAGTACTCATAGTGGATTAGGTAAGTAGTTGTGCTAAATAAATTCCCTGTCAAGAATTTGAAGGAAATTAAAACTGATAACTTCCTCTTCACTTGTTGAATTATCGTTTGGTTCGATTTCCTTGTTTAAAAATGTTTTTATATATTATATCCTTGTCACTTTTTATATTAACTAAATAAACAACTTAAATATTGTAACTAGAAGTAAATACTATGTCGTTTAAGTAAACAGATTAACTAGAATTGTAAATATTTTTCAAGATTGGGATTAAATTTTATTTGCATTCCAACATTATCTAATTATTTTTTGTTACGATAAGCAAATATTTTTTTTATATTGATACACAAAATCTTCTTCCGTATTTTATTAACCAGTTAGAACCCTTTTAGTTATCAAATTGTACTAGCTAGCTTAGCTAACAAACTAAATGAATAAAAAAAGTCATCAGGAGCGCTATTCTGTAACTCGTTTCGGAGAGAAATCGGTATCGGTAAGACTCAGTTATCGACAGCCGTCGGTAAGTCGAATGTGCGGCATTCTGTATACCTTTTCACCGACCGATATCGCGAATTCGAGTCGATGAGAATCGGTATGCAAAGATTTCGGTATGTCTACCGTGATCTAATGAGCCCCACGGTAACCGTTATCGATTTCCGTTGAAAGGAAATTTTCATTATTTGTTGATATTTGGCTGGAATTGCGGATTATTTAAGTGACTTTCTAATATTTGAAGAGTAACTATATTGTGTATAGTGTTTAATCTAGTGTTTTATAAGTCCTTCCCATCTTTTCCACAAAATTTTCCTGCAGCAATATTTGAATGGCTCTCCATGTACTGAATCAAATGATCCCTCTGAGCGGTATTATAACGCTGAGTTTTGATAGAACAAGAACCTCCTTTAAAATAATTAATATCTGTTCTTATCATATCTTTGAGACTTGAAAAAAAAGAGATATATGTTAACACCAGATCAATTCTTCAATGCTAGTTGACTCTTAATTTCGAGTTTTTGAGGTTGTTAATGTTAATATAAACATGAATTGTATCGTTTATACTAACAAATAAAAGATATGTCACTATCACTATCTATTATCTAATTATATGACCGTACCTTCCAACGAAACCAAAATATAACCTCTAATATTCTTCTTCCTTTTTTGGGCTATAACCTGAGGGATAATTCACCCAGTTAACCTCTAATCTTCAACGTGATTTTTTGTTTGTTTACAAATTTGACAGTTTCCCTCATCGCTCATTGGCCACATGAACCGAATCGAGTACGTCACTTCTATGCCGATAATTTTTGGTTGCAATTCGGAGCGTCGAAAACAGTGGCGTACAGAATAGCGTTATATTAGTCCTGTCGGCCGCGCAACCGATGGCTGTTGTTAACATACCGATACCGACGAATGTCAATGCCGCGTACAGAATAGCGCTCCTGGTGTACCTGAATTTGAAAAAATTAACAATAAAACACCCTCTACATCTTTTATTCCCCCATGAGCTCCTCTAAAACATTGGGAGATGATAGTGGTGATAAACATACTATGTAAAAAGTGGAAGTAAATTGAATTTTGTACGGAGAATGTGTCAAATCCGATAATACAAGTTTGGAAGTGTGAACCTTAGAAGGTAGTGAGGGACACCCCCTAGTGGGGGAACAAAAAGCCGGTTTTTGAAACTGTCCCAAAAACCGCAACTCGAGATGAAAAAAGGTAGAACGTGTCGTGGGACACACGCGGTAGGAACTTTAGTTCCTTTTAAGCAAAAATTATGTAATACATATGACGTTATAGATAAACAATTTTCATTTTCCTCGGTAGTCGAGTAGTGAGCAAACCAGACTATCACGCGGTAGACCCGGGTTCGATTCCCCGTAAAAAAGTTTTTTTTCATTGTTAATTTGATTTTTAAATAATTATTCTGCTTGATATTGATAACGACAACATGTAGACGTTTGAAATATTTAGCAGAATATTCATTATTATAAATAATGGTACGGTACCCTTCATGGGGGAGTCCGACTGGCAACATCTACTTATGACAGCATCGTATATTTAAAAAGGGAAACCGTAGCATTATACAAAATTGGACATTCAAGAACTGTACGTTTACCACAAAAAAATTAGTGGAAACTTGAAATAAAATTGTTAAATTTTCAATTTGAAGTTATATTACAGTTTATAAAAATTTTTATTTCCTAGATTTTTCGTCGTGGTTATAGAAAAAATATGCTGTTCGACTCGTGTGGATTGTCCATATCGCACTTGAACGATTGAGCACTTCGCCTTCGGCGTCATGCACAAACTTCGTCCTCGTGCGATATGGCCATCATATCCACACTAGTTGCACAAACTACTATTTCTATCAAAATATGCCCTTTTACATTTAAAAACAAGCTGCCAAGTGACAAATCAATTTATCCATCCATTTTAAAGTTATCGAATTGAAACATTCAAGTTTTCAAAATTTCAACACCCTGTATTTCTAAAAGTAAATGTGCTAGACCCCTCAATTCTCCTATCATTTTGTCCAATTTTACGAGAGGAATCTCCATGCAAACATTCGATATTTTTATACCATTTTTTGCGCGATCGTATTGGAATAAATTCCGAATAAAATAATTTAAATTTCTTCGAAATGAACGAAATGTCAAATGCGACATTTATACTTCTCGATCAGTTTGAAATCATCATCATCATCATAATCATAAAACTTAATATACCCGAAGGTGTTAAGGTGTTTTGTCCATATAAGGTTTGTACTTCAGTATTTCAGTCGTTTTTATACACAAATTTCGCCTAGCTTCTTCTATTTCGTGCAAGTTCTTTCCCTTTCTTCCAGCTCTTGTTACTTTTTCCCAGGATACCAGCTATTACATCATCCCATTTCCTTCTAGGCCTGCCTCTAGATCTTCTATTTTTTGGTTTGGTTTGCCATATCAACTTGACTTGTCTCGAGTTGTCCATTCTTACCATATGTCCAAACCACTTCAGTTGTTGTCGTTCTATACTGTTTATGATCGGCTCGACCTCCAATTCCTTTCTAATAACTTCATTTCTCACTCGGTCTTTTTTTGTGATGCCCATTATGCCCCTTTGAAATTTCATTTCTATGGCTTGTATTTTGCTCTTCTGTTGTTCCGTGAGTACCCAGCTTTCACAACCATAGATTGGGATCGGTTTGAATATGGTTTTGTAGACTAACAGCTTTGTTTTCGTCGACACTCCTTTCTTCCTTACAAGCGTGTTACTTAATGAATAGTACAACTTGGTTGCGCTTTCTATCCTGTTGTTAATTTCCGCTTCGTTCTTCCCGTCTTTGTTTATCAAGACACCTAGATACTTGAAGTTATCCGTTTGTTCTAATTCTCTATCGCTTAAACTAACAACTGTTTGGACTTCGTTTCTACCGATCACCATTATTTTTGTTTTATTCGCATTAATTTTTAGGTTGTATTTCTTCAGTGCTTTATACCATAGATTTAAATTGTTTTGCAGGTCCGTTTTTATTCTTGGCACATATCATTAGATCGTCTGCGAAGGCACATTCTGTTATGTAGGTTGGTTCCAGATTTCTGTAGCCCACCAGAAGTTTCTTTGCTTTTGCTTCAACTTCCTTAATTAGATCGTCTAGTATAAGGTTAAATAAGGTGGTGCTTAGAACTCCTTCCTGTCTTAAACCTTCCCTAGTTAGAAACTGCTCAGATTCGGCATTATTTGTTCTTATGTAGTTTCTGGTGCATTGGTATAAGCTGGCTATGCTGCTCCTTAGTTCTTCGTTGACTCATCTGTTTCTTAAACTGTTCCATACCGTCTTCCTTGAGATACTGTCGAAGGCTTTTTCCAATTTTACGAGAGGAATCTACATGCAAACGTTCGAGATGCTTATACCATTTTTTGCGCGATCGTATTGAAATAAATTCCGAATAAAATAATTTAAATTTCTTCGAAATGAACGAAATGTCAAAAGCGACATTTATACTTCTCGATCAGTTTAAAATATACTTTGCATTTTGGTGAAACTGTTTTATTTATGTTCTATTTATTACTGTTCGACGTCTGAACGGTAAGTAAATCACTTACCGACGTGTTATTATAAACCAGTAAACACAACCTACCGTCCTGACAACCGATGCAGTAAATAAACAAAAAAGATCAATCGCGCAAAAAAAATTATGGAAATAATAGTAAAAATTTATCCGAACAAATTCAAGTAGATCACCGGCACTGCAAATACCAGCTTTGCATAGAATTTTAATATAGCATTGGTGGTAGAATGCTCGCCTTCTACGCGGACGGACCGGGTTCGATTCCCGGTCGAAGCATATAAATCGCTGCTTCGTAAACAAGAGAGAGAGACTCAGGAGAGAGCATACCCACGCAAGCAAGGCACATAACGAAGCAACGTAACATAACGTAACGTAACTTAACGGTCAGATCTTTTGCGCCGCGATCCCCGGTCGCTCAAACATAACCTGACGTAAAGAACTAAAGTTTCAAAAAGCATATTTGCTCAATTTAATCTCGTTGAGAATACAATTGAAATGATTTTTTTTTTGTAAGATTGACGCAATCGGAGATATGGTAATTTACACAGTCGGATATTTTTTGTTGTTGTTAAATTTGTTGAATATTCAATTACTCCATAGGTACAGGGTTATTCATTATAAATTACCCACCCCTTATCATCGTTATTATTACATTTAGAAAAAAAAGTCTTTCATAAAAGTTGTTTGGTTACAGCTGAATTCTCTTAATATTCTATCAAAAGTTCAGTAGCGTGGAAATTTAAGGGGACACAGAAAATAATAGTTCTTTTTTAAATGGGACACCCTGTATATTTTCACATTTTTGTAATGGACTCTTTTTTCTGATTTCAAAAATATATAATATGTTACCCCTACCTTGTACCGTTTTTCAGTTATGAAATTTTGAAAATCTGAGTTTTAGTAATTACTGTAAATATGAAAAAGATAATTTATCAAAGTGAAAATGACAACTAATATGTTCGATAATAATTAACATTTTTTAGATAAGGTAATACAAATGGTTTACAAAGAGGTGGGAGATTTTATTAATAATAAAATACAAGTGATTAAAGCAAGGATTCAACTTGAAATTAACAAACTAAATGAAAATTATGAAGTTATCTGCAATGTTATTATAAATAATGTGAGCAATATACATTAACAATAATGGTGGACATCTCGAATATCTTTTATAAGTAATTATTTATAAATTCTTTTGAATAAATCTCTGTTTTCTGTTTTGTATAGGTATATATTTTGACTTTTTCTTTCTTACTGAGAACCATTTCAATTACTTTATATGAAAAATGTTAATTATAAAACATATTAGTTGTCATTTCCATAGCTTACTTAAATAAATTATCTTTTTCATATTTACAGTAATTACTAAAACTAAGATTTACAACATTTCATAACTCAAAAACGGTACAAGGTAGGGGTAACATATTATAAATTTTTGAAACCAGAAAAAAATGACCATTTCAAAAATGTGAAAATATACAGGGTGTCCCATTTAAAGAAAAACTATTATTTTCTGTATAGCCTTAAATTTGCACGCTACTGAACTTTTGATAGAATATGAAAATACAGCTGTAACAAAACAACTTTTATATAAGACTTTTTTTTTTTTAAGTAATAATAACCGTTAAAAGGGGTGGGTAATTTATAATGAATATCCCTGTACATCAAAATTTTTGTCCTTACACCCGGTAGTCCAGCATTGAACGGCTCAAATCCTCAAATAATATGGAAAATAAAGAAAAAACTTTCAAACTGAAGTCAAAGATAATGAATTTATTCTTAAAAACTGTGGGATGCATTTTATTGATTGATTTAATATTTTTTAATAGTTTATTTCCTTACCTGTAATAGTAACGAACTTTTTTGAATGGGCCATAATTCGTAAAAGGGAAATTTTACAAAACTAGCTGGTGGGAAACGAAAGTTGGTTCTCTACACAATAATAGTCCCATAGACTTTTGCGCTAAAGTACAAAATTTCCGAGGTATCGGCCAAAAACTTATTTTCAAGATGACGCCTGAAGCTCCACCGGAATCATTTTGAGATTTTATACGCAGTAAGCGTTCCCTAGCCTTATAAAAAATTTGGATCAGAAACTTAGTACAAGGTTATATCATATTTTTACTTGCTTGCTTGCTTGCTTGAGTCAACGGAATATTGTGAAATGCTCTTCACCCACTATCATTATTTTCAGCACCTTTATGATTCCCGACCTTCTGTATATCTGATATTCAAAAAATTTATTTATTTTTATTTCTTTCTTTTGCAGGTTTCAAGCTTGGAAAAATTGCTTAGGAATCCTCGGAATACCATTCCTAGACGTAGTCCGAGTTCTAGCAGCAGTTCTTTTGCTGGGAAACGTGCAATTCATAGACAGTAAAGGACTCGAAGTAGACGTTAAAGGCGAAGCCGAACTAAATGCAGTCGCTGGTCTACTAGGAGTATCCGGCGGTGCTCTTTTCCGAGGTCTCACCTCGCGGACCCACAACGCTCGTGGTCAACTAGTAAAATCAGTGTGTGACGCTAACATGTCAAACATGACAAGAGACTGTCTTGCAAAAGCTTTATATTGCCGTACTGTAGCTACCATAGTTCGTAGAGCTAATAGTCTTAAGCGGTTAGGATCGACATTAGGTACTTTAAGTTCCGATTCGAATGAATCTGTGCATAATCAAGCTGAAGTTACGAGTCAGCATGCTTCGACGATAGGAGGCAGTACTAACGCTGGAAGTAAATCTATGGCTGCTTTAAATAACGCAGTGAGGCACGCTACCGATGGATTCATCGGAATTCTCGATATGTTCGGTTTTGAAGATCCGAAACCGAGTCAATTGGAACATCTTTGTATTAATTTATGCGCCGAAACGATGCAGCATTTTTATAATACTCATATATTCAAATCTAGCATAGAATCTTGTAGAGATGAAGGAATTAACTGCGAAGTTGAAGTGGATTACGTCGATAACGTTCCTTGTATCGATTTAGTTTCGTCTTTGCGTACTGGATTATTAAGTATGCTGGACGTTGAATGTTCTATTAGGGGCACAGCTGAGTCTTACGTTTCTAAAATTAAAGTTCAGCATAAAAATAACTCCAGACTTTTCGATCCCAAACCGCTGGACCCGAGATTGTTTTGTATTCAACATTTTGCTGGAAGGGTTGTGTATGACGCTACAGATTTCTTGGATACAAACAAAGACGTTATTCCCGACGATTTAGTTGCTGTTTTTTACAAACATAGCTGTAACTTCGGCTTCGCTACTCATTTATTCGGCAGCGAACTCAAAGCTTTATACTCAGCGGAAACTGCACCAAGAGGAGTAAGTTTTAGAATATCTCCTACGTCTCATACAGATATTTTGAACGGGGACGAACCGGTTTCTACCTTGACTCAAGACTTCCATACACGCTTGGATAACTTATTGAGGACCTTAGTTCATGCTCGACCGCATTTCGTTCGATGTATTTGTAGCAATTCTCAAGAAGCTGCTAATAGATTTGAAAGAGGTACAGTTGTACGTCAGATACGATCTTTACAGGTACTGGAAACTGTTAATTTAATGGCGGGTGGGTATCCCCACAGAATGCGCTTCAAAGCGTTTAATATAAGGTACCGCTGCTTAGCTCCTTTTGGTAAACTTAACAGAACCGATGACAAAGTAACGGATGATTGTCATTTAATATTGCAGCATGTGATGGATTCGATAGGTAAGCAACCAAGCTTAGTTTCAACGAGTTACGCGATGGGTAAAAGACACATCTTCCTCAGCGAAGGGATAAGACAGCAGTTGGAAAAGTTAAGAGCGGAAACAAGGCGGAAAGCCGCAACTTTGATACAAGCTTCATGGCGGGGCTGGCATTGCAGATATAGACTATCGGCTCTACGTAGAGAAAAAAATATCAATCCCCCTCCTGTGTCTAGAACTGCTATAGGTGGTACCCGACCTAGACCGCAACCTATTGCCGGTACTCCACCGCCCGATCCCAACGAAACGAAATGCGATGCAAAAATAATTCAACAGACTTGTAATTTATTCGGACTAGATTTAGAAAGACCGCCACCGGTGCCGCCTAGTCGTTCGTATACTGTTACGGGTAATACAAAATTGGGTTACCCGCAAACAAGGGTGATGAAAATGACGTACCCCGAAGACAATAGCGCTGAAGGCTCGGTACTGTTGAAAGGAGAGACTGTTTTAGTGGTAGGTGCTTCGCATCGGAGAGGTCATTTAATCGTTGAACATAAACATTGTACGCTTCATGTGCCGTTTCAATTTTTAGAGTTAAAGCAGAGTGTGAATATTTAATCTTGCCATTGTCTTCCACTGTTGGTTCCAACAGGTACTGATTGTTTTCCTTTAAGGTTTAATTTTTTTAGATATAAGACTCGCATGTATATTTTCTTAAGTATATGTACTGAACAGTATTTTTTGTATAAGAATTGAATTAAAAGTTACGGTGTAGTATTTGGTGAACAAGCGTGTGTTTCACGACCTACTTTATATACAGGGTGATCAACTTATGCATCGGAGTTACATACATCTGTTGTCTTGAATGATATTAGAGAAAATTTAATATTATAGTAAAAGAAAAAGTGAATCTCCTAATTCCAAAATTATTTCCTAGATAGTGACCCGCCCTATAGATGGAAATTTGAAATTATTCAAAAAATAAATCATCCCCCCATTTTAGAATTCCATCGTATGCTCACGATAGATGGAGATAATATAGATATACTTTATACATGGCAATAAACATTGAATTCTAGATGGTTAAAAAAGTATTAACTATTTTTTATGTGCACACACCATATGATATTTCATTTATCAGGTGTGATTTTAGATGGAAGATATTTTTATTTTTGTTGCAATTTTCTCTAAAGGATATTCCAAGGTAGGGAGACACAAAAAAATATGTTTGATTATTTTTTACACTTGTCAAAATCTGACATTTTGGTGGTTTTAACCAATAGCAGTACATTATTCTAGCCAATCATTCGGTATTATACTGATAATTCTGCTTCCTCATCGATAATACCTTGTTTACATTGAAACGTCAAAATTTTACTTTGAATTTGTCATTATTGACAACTAAAAGTGCTTCGAAGTTTGTTGAAAAATGAACACAAACCGATTCAGTACCATCACCCAAGAGAATATTAACATTTAATACTTTTAAATACATTTTAAATTGTTGAAAAAAATAATCTTCCTATATAACTTTTTATAACTCGCTCTTCAAATTGTATCACATAATTTTTTATTTTCATCACTCGAACTTGTTTATTTGGGGCAAAAACATTCAAACAAACCGAATTTAGATAAAATCCCTCGTCCTAACGGACTCGTGATTTTATCAATCGGTTTGTTTTCATATTTTTGCCAAATAAACAAGTTTTCGTGGAAAAGAAAAAATTATCTATAAAATTTGAAGCGCTCGTGGTATTACCTTTGATTATTTTTTTACTTGTCAAAATCTGACATTTTGGTGGTTTTAACCAATAACAATACATTATTCTAGCCAATAATTCGGTATTATACTGATAATTCTGCTTCCTCATCGATAAAACCTTGTTTACATTGAAACGTCAAAATTTTACTTTGAATTTGTCATTATTGACAACTAAAAGTGCTTCGAAGTTTATTGAAAAATGAACACAAACCGATTCAGTGCCATCACAAAAGATAATATTGAACATTCAGGTAATACAAAATTTTAAATTGTTGAAAAAAATAATCTTCCCAAATACAACTCGCTATTTAAATTGTAACACATAATTTTTTATTTTCATCACTTAAACTTGTTTATAGGCAAAAACATTCAAACAAACCGAATGTAGATAAAATCCATCGTCCTAACGGACTCGTGATTTTATCAATCGGTTTGTTTTCATATTTTTGCCAAATAAACAAGTTTTCGTGGAAAAGAAAAAATTATCGATAAAATTTGAAGCACTCGTGGTATTACCTTTGATTTATTCCCAAATGTTACGGCTATGAGTATATCAAATTTGGAATCAACAAAATTGGATGGTTCCGTACTCCTACTACAAAATAAAACTGCTAACTCTGGTTTCTAGATTAATTTGATGATGTGTCTTAGAATTGTGGGAAATCGTTTTTTAAATATTGGAAACATCTAACTTGAACATTCAGGAGTAAATGTAACTTCAGATTTTATTTCAAGGAAAAAATACCAGGGTGAAGCGATTGATAATCTAGCAATGTTGTTTGGCGGTGAAGTTTGTCCAAAATAATTTGCAGAAACAACGAACTCGTGTTCATATATATATGTGTGTATATGAAGGTGACATAAAGTGAGGCCTAAAAATTTATTGTATCCCTCACTTCTACCCCCAGTTTCTAAAGAAAGTCTCGGATCTATTTATCGGACGAGTTTTGGAATATCCGCAGGCTTTAGCTTGGGTGAGTGTTCCTCATTTATACAGTAGTCTTCCAGGTGTTGTTCCCTGGGATTCTGAATTGCTGTGCAAAATATGAGTACGGTGCCTTTTTCTCCCATGCCAAAAAATATACATTCTTTTTCATACCTACACTATTTTGAGGTGATCGTTCTGGCGGCAATGCTCTGTTAGTATATCTCTGTGCAGATTTATTTTAACTTATGCATTCAACGGAATCATTGATTGTCTAAACCCAATGGTCACATCTTCTATTTTTTTAGTATATCTGCTATTTCATTAACTTCTATTCCAGTGTGTCCTGGATTCCACAGTAAGGTGACTATATCGTTCTCGCCTAGTTCATTGAAAGAGCGTTGAAGTTGACTTTTTTTTTCGTTTTTTTACTAATAATTCCACTGCATATTGTTATCTTAATCGGCACAGTGGCATATAGTTATATTATTATCATTTATTAATATTATTTAATGTATTTTGTTGAGGCATATCTGGTCCTATCGCCATCTTTTGTTCCAAACAATCTGCCTCTATCCTATGTCCCAATTTTAATGATTGAATAAGCATTATAAACAGATTTGCACCACCCTTGTGAACGCAGAGAAAGTCTAAGCTCCTTTTTTTCGTTGTTATTTAACGTCGGTATATTTCTGCGACTGGAGCTAATCACCAACACCAGGAGCACACTACCCATAACCGGGAATGTTGCCAAAATCCACTAGGGCTCCTACCAGTGGTAGTACCGATCTTTATCGGGTCCAATTTTATGGACTCGAGATCCAGTTATTATGTCCTATCCAAAAGACTGCATATTTACATTATACATTGAGCTCATTAGTAAAATTCCTGCCAGCTGTGATATGCTACTCATGGCAGTAGTTTTAAGTGTTTCGCTGCAGACTATATATGCATGACGGTGCTATTTCAGTATAGTCACCCTTCCAAGTACCAACCAAGTACCAAAGGCGTTTCAGCGTTCCACTACAGTGCTGTGTCGACGCCTTAGCTCAATGGCTCATAATGCAATTGTTTTTTCTACTTCTGATACTACTTCTGATACTCCTCATACATTTTAAAGGAATATAGCTGAAGATCTCGGGACAATTTTATAACGCAGTGTACATTTTTTTTCCATTTTTTCACCCGCCCAATTATAGACAGACAACAAATAATATTAAGGGAAGGTTGCTGAGAAACTAGCTAGGTTTTTTACTCAAAATCAATCTACAATTTATAAAACTCAAGAAGTAACACTGGTCATAACAAAAAAAAAATAATAATAATAATAAACAGCTGGAACAGACGGTATAATATATTATAATGAATTGTTCGGAGAACCCTCATTGCATATTAACACTTTCGCTACCGACGTCCAGTTAACTAGACGCATGGTGTCTTTTATTGGGTACCGCGTCTAGTTAACTAGACGGATTTCAAATGCCGATTTATGAGTGTCTATATATATTTGGCTCAGTATTTAGAGTTGGGACAGAAATAATTCCTAAATTTTTTTGGTAGTGATTATGTTACCTTATATTACCCTTAACGCGTTTTAATGGTTGCATATCCGACATTCGATTAGGATGATTACTACTTACTTAGTGGTTTGACCAAAAAACCCGGATTATTTGTTTATCCGTGCTTTAAGACTAAGCACGAATAATTAACTTGTGTTTTACATAACGTTTGCTTTTATAACTTTATCGATAAATTTTTGCGTCTAAAAGTTGTTCATCTTTGTGTCCAGTTAGTATCTAATATGAAAATCATAAAAATGTACCGACGTCTAGTTAACTGGACGGCTGTTTTTATTGAAAAAAAAAACACTTCTACACGATATTTTCACTCTATACATTAATATAAACATTATACATTTTTACCTAGTATTTAAATACCTAGTTGGTTCACCCGGAAAGTTTTACGTATTATGCGCGGTACTGAAAGTGAAAGCATTGTACCTACATTCTCTACAGAGAATATATAAAACAACTGTGTATAGGTATACCCATAAAACAGCAAATGAGTGTAATATTGAAAACTATAGAAAACGAGTTATAATCGTTGATTAACACGGATTTGTTGAAGGGACATTAATCAATTCTAATCCACTCTTATAAAGTGAAGAAACAACATAAGCTCTGGAAAAAAGTTACAGCTTGACGTCATATGTACACTCCTTTGGCATAAAGATACAAAATATTTAAATAGTGAGTTCTCATAATTCGGACATTGTTCACCATTTTGACCGAAATTGATATAATTCTTTAAGAAATTCTCCCCACTTAGAGATAGAATATATTTCAATGTATGAAAAATAATACAATTGAAAACTACTTTTTCATTATACATATTATGTTATGTTAAGCAACGATATATTTTTTATAAATCTGTACAAAATACAAATACAAACTACTTTTTAATTATATTTAATAAAATATCTTGCCTATCTAAGAATTGTTTTATTCAACCTTCGTTTGCACGTTTCAGCATAATTGAAAGCAAAGAAATGTAACTTTCTGGTTAGTCCAGGACCCATAAATCCTGAAAGCTCCGTGGTTAAACTTAATAAAATTTCACTGCATTTTATGCAGATGATGTCTGTATTATTCAAACAGCAAGAAGGATTTAAAAAACGTTAATCAACATTTAAATAATAGAATTATCCCGTACCTAATTGATAATAAGCTGATGCTCAATACTTCCAAAATAGAATACCTACATGGTGTCAATTCAGAGCGAAAACCTACCTCTTCAGCAAACTAGAATTACAATGCAACATAATAGAACTCAAAACCTCTGTAATTTATTTGAGGTATGTTATACAATACAATACATTGCACAAATTGCATTTTGTGAGTAGAATAATTTTGAATGCCGTATTGGCGATGCGGTAGCTATATCCGTTGATCTGTTGGAATAACCGTCTCGCTCGGTAGAGAACAAACTTCTTTTGTATAGACAAGTTGTGCAGAATAAATGCCCTAGAATGACTGTCTGGATTAAGACAGCTTTGAGGTTACCGAAGGCAATTTGAAAGTGATGGGTCCAGAGGTATCTACGGTGTCAGAATTATTTAAAAGTAAGTCCAGTAGTTAAACTCATCCCAGTAAGTCACTATCTGGCAGTAGTCGGAAGGATTATAGAGATTGCTTTGGATAGGATTATAGAGATTGCTTTGGATGTCTGCCAAAACATGATCCAGAATTATGTTGAGTAAAAAACTGGGAATGTTTTAAGTGCTTCAAAAAGGTCACATAAGTAATGTCTTTATGAAGTCTAGGGGTGTCCCAAGGTCAGTGCATCAAATAGGAGAGGAAAAAAATAAAATCAGTGGGAAGAGTCAGAAGATGAGATTTAGGTTTTATAGGCCAAATGAAGTGGAAGGTGACAATTTTGTCTTTCAAATCGATTCAGGCAGCTTGTGAAACTTTATGTCAAATGTCTGATTATCAAAATAAACTGTCTTTTTGCCTTCAAATTTGCTCACAAGTTAAATGTAATGACGGGGCTAAATGTTGAGATCGTAGGGGAAGTTTTTTTATGAAAATTATGCTCTGCTAATGTTTGTTGTTGATTGCAAAAATAAACTCCCACCACTGTTGGGCTGAATCTGGCTGAATACTTTGTATCCTCTTTAAAAAAATTTCCATAGTAATCATACTGGAAAGGTAGATATATCACAGTTGAATAAAGCTCAAAAATGTAATCCTAACAGTAAGGAGGTTGAGAGTCAAAGTAAAATTATAGTAGTAAAACAATTGCTTGATAAGACATTCTTGTATACAAAAGCTTAAGCTGAGCTTAACCTGATAGATAGGGAACCTCTGTGTTCCATCGGGCTCATGAAATGCCATATGCCTTAAAACCAAAAGTAGAACAAGAAATTGTTACATTAATATTTGCTTGAGGAAAGAATGACATAAGATGATTTGAACTATTAATAAACTAATAAACACAGATCATTGTGTGCTACCCTTACCTGAAGATATTTTCGCAACTTTTAGTGGCAGTAAATTATTTACGGTCTCCTGGAATTTTTCGGTCGGTCATGGATTCTATAATGTCCGGTTTACCAAGCACAAAGTGCAATCTTGATAATATTCTCATATCAGGTACAGAGACATCAGAATGTCTGCCAAGTGTTAGGCATACAAAGTAAATTCAATGTCAAGGTCAATAAGAGAAAATGTGAGTTTTATACAAGTTTTGTTGAACTTTCAGGCCATGTCCTAGACTCCAAGAGAATTTACCCCACAAAAGAAAAAATTGACTGCATAGAGGAAGCTCAATCTCCTCAAAATATAAGTCAGTTGAAGTCATGTTTAGGTCTCTCCAATTTTAATGGAAAGTTTATCCGCGTATCTTCAACTCTTAAACCCTTATATGATTTGTGCAGTCCTGACGAAGAATTTAATTGTAGAGCAGAATGTGAGCATCTTCTTAACGTCATCGTCATCTAATGTATTAACCATGTATAATACCGAAAGCAGAATCCGTGGCTGATGATGACGGATTGTCGAGATTACCAGATGATGAAGGCGCAGAAGTACCAGAAGTCTTAAATTAATTTAATTCAATAGAACGCATTTCTATGAATATTTAAGATATACCTAGAGCCTTGAAAAAGGACTTACTTCTTCAAAAATTTGACTTTACACTGCTTATTAAATGGAAATAAAAGTAGTCCCCAAGACTATACAATTGAGTGTCCTCGCACTCTTCCGTGAACAACATTCAGGTGTCGTTAAAAAACAAATGTTAATGAGGTCATATTATTCTTGTTGGAATACTGTATCCAATGACATTGGAAAGTTCATAGCCCATTGTAAGAAAAACAAAATGTTTCTAGTGGCACTAATTTCTTAAGTTGGCCAAAAGCACCAAACAATCGTTTTAGAGTCGGTATAGATTTTACCTACAAATTTAACAATACCTTTTTGATACTTGTTGATAACAAAGGAAAGTTGAAGTTGAAATCATGACCACAGCTTATGAAACAATATTAAAGTTGAAGGAAATATTCTCAGTATATTCCCACTTGAATTATTGTCAGACAACGGTCCGCCCTTTAATGCTGATGAGTTTATGAAAGTCACCAACATATCACCTTCAGAGTAATGAATTGGCAAAAGAATCAGTCCAAACAGTAAAGAAAAGTTTTAAGAAAGCGTGATTTTCTAAGAGGGGGGGAGATAATAACCAAAAATACTATTCCATCTCGCTTGTTGAATTTTCTTATGACATATCGTAACACAACTTCCATATGTATAGGTTTATCCCCTGCTCAACTTCTCTTCAAAGTACGTCCTCGTACTCGGTAAGATTTTATTAAACCTATTTCTGATCCTATTATTACCAAGCTATCAATCAACTTTGAATGACTGAAAAATACTAAACTCTATTCTCTAAATCAACTAATATATAGGTATCGAAAACTTTCAGACCGAATTATGGCAGGAAGGAATTGAAGTTGAAGTATCGAGCCACTTTACATATCTTGGTCGCACTAATTATGATAATATTGAGTTTATACATTTCAACTACCTATATGCGACCTAACACAGCAGGTGACAAAAGTGATATGCTAGTCTTAAATAATGAATTGATACTGCAATTTTGCACTTATTGGTGTCGACCCAACTACTCCTGTTGTGAATATTAGTGTTAGTGGTGAAGATATTGATGACTGCCCCGGGCGAGACGGAGAACTTATGTTCGAATGGGTCCTAAACCAGTAACCAGACATTGTTGGACTAGTCTTCAAGGGGCTGCCTGACAACCAAACCTACTTTGAACTCGTCGTCACTCCCGCCTCGGAATCACTACACTAGCATACTTTAGGCAGTTGGCTCTATCATCCTACCATAATTACTCTTCTCTTCCACTCTCCCGGCCCTTTTACAACACATCAATCTTCCCAGCCACGCTGCCCTTAGTTTCGCCTCCTGTGCAGCCTCCAATACTCTATGAATTTTTAAGGATAATTGGCTATCCAATCACCCCCTATCTCACAGACTCCACCATCCGAATTCTATTTCCCTTTAGTATCACCACCTCTTCCCTTTCCTTTTTCCGTCCCTTCACTGGCAACCCCACCACATACAACGTAATCTTACATCCCTCTACACATACCATCCCATAAACCTCGTCAAACACACACTTCCAGAGCGTCGGTCCCAGAACCGAGCACTGGGATACTCCAAACTGCGTCCCATACCTCCTTCCTCTAGAGTCTACTATCACACGCCCCATCAGGTAGTTCTCCACTAAATTAACTAGCATCAGCAACGCGCTTAACACTGCCCGTTTGCTGACACTGTTGAACACGTCACCCGACGTCGAAGAACAAACACAATTTATTGTTTTTACAGCTTTCCTCCCCAGCCTTTCCAACAAGCATATCACACTGCCCAGGTGCCCAGCGTCAATATGCATGATTTCTCTGCCGCAAACCCGTGCTGGTTTTTTCCATGGAACCTCCATTCCTACCAATTCCCTCCTTCATCCCCTCCATAAATTCACCCATTACACACAGCAGGCTGAGTGCGTGGGGTTCAGGGAAAACTATATTGTATTGCAATGTAGGTATGTGAGACTATTTTTTCTCAGGAATTTATATTATAAGCAAAAAATAACAAGCATAAGTTTGCTTATCAAACTAAATAAATAATAAAAGCAATGAATTTGGTTGGAGTATAATACTTAGAAAAAAATAAAGCAATAAAAAACAAACCAAAAAAGGTGGTAATAAATAATCAATCAACAATCAATTAATACTTTCATATAAATTAATACAAAACTAACAAACATTACAAATTGCTTGAATGTCCATTTTCTTCAGTTTGGTAGGAGTTAAATATGTTACAATGCATATACCCTGATATAATCGATTTGCAGATGACTGTCATACGAAGCTGAATTCCAGGTTGGATACCATGAATTTTTTGCGTTCCAAAAGTTAGTCATAGCAAGTGTTCCATCTGTATTTTTCCAAGGCTTTGCATAAAGGGTATTAGTAGCTGAATCTGAGAAGAACGAGGTGCCACCACATGCCATATTCATAATTAGGAAAAATTCCTGATCGAACGGTGCCATTTTAGAAGCACCTTCCCAGGGGTTGGCAAGGCCGCTGTTATTGAAACCTCCCAACTCCCAGAAACCTCCATTGGTTGGAGTTACCTTACCAGTTTCGGTTCCGTCTACCAAAAACTGAATATAGTCAGGTGTCCAATACAATTCATATAAATGGAAAGTGTCACTCCAGCTTTCAGATCTTTGGGTATTGAATGTCGTTAAAGTATATTTGTTGTATTTGCTATTGGGGCCCCAGTGCAGCGCATTGATCAATCTTTGGTTTCCGATATTAACTCCATTTTGTATATATTGCCTGTTGCCACGAGACTCGATAATGTCGATTTCACCAGAAGCTGGCCAAGTTGAATATTGGTTGTACGTTGGCAACATCCAAAATGCTGAAAAAAAGTATATGGTAATTTGGATGCTCAGTTGACAATCAAATAAGTGACGTCGCCTAGCCCCGATTTACTTCGGCAGAAAATGATCGGAACGAGTTTAATCCGAAACTTTTGTTTCCGTAGTTTTATTGATTTGCTTCATTGTGCTTTGCTTGTCAACCTTACTCCACGAGAATGGAGATGGGATTTTCTTAAACGAAACAACGACAAATGACAGTAATAGTAACAGAGTTAGCTGTTAAAAAGCAGGGTAGCAACTTCGTTGAATCCTACTTAAAGACTGGTTTATTTTTTTATGATCGTAGGTTGAGTGCTCAATGGAGATGATTTGCGGGGAAGTCTTTCATATATGCGCGTATATGGTTAGGTTAGGTTTGTGGTGAGTGGGTCTATAAGGCCCTCTACTGCGACTGGCAAGAGTCTATTGTATGCGCGTGTATACTTTTGAAGCTGGCATCCGTTTGCGACAACTTTGGGTCCAGCAGAAAGTAGAAAATTATGTAAAAATGGAAACAACCGTATAACTTTTCACTTCAAAATTTAGGTACAGACCAAGCTTCCTTGTAATGTGATAAGGGGAGATGTACTGATGAATTGGTTGCTTCAAATACATTTGGATGATGTCTCTTGCAAATTGCATGGTATCTTAAAATTGATGACAGCAAATAGTTGTGGCGACTGGTTGTATTAGTAATAGGAAAATCATTTAAACTTCATTGGAAGATCCATTATTGGTAGAGCCATCATTGGAAATTACACCTCACTGAATTGTGAGAATTTTAATACTAGATTTGTTTCAAACACTGATTCACTAAGAGTGGCACTTCAACAAGTGTTAACTTGGGATTATTGGAATTTTTATGATTTCCTTAAATTTATTAGAAAAGGATTCGGGCGGTTGAAGGCAAGGTATAAAATATCGCCAAAGAAGGCTGACTGAAAAGAATTAACATTGCGATTGAAGCTTGAGAATACTGTGAGCAGTATCCTTACCTGGCCATAACCAATCACCGGCTGGCAATTTGGCGTATACCTGGACTCTTCCATATTTGAAAGAAAACGATGACATCGTACTAAGTCTGGCACATTTGATAGGATTTAAAATATTACCAACTGCTCCCGTTTTCCTACATCCATTATTCAAATTATTTGTACATCTGGAACAAAAATATATTGAGCATCCATCTTCAATAATATGAAATATTCCTGAGTTGTACTCATGACTATTTACTTACACTGTGTTGGGGAACCAAGAGTTCAAATCTATGGTGCCATTGGATAATGCGGCTGCTCCTATATCATCTGCTGTTAATGCTGGAGATAAATGCATGATGCCATTTTTTACAAAAGAGAGCGTTCTATTATTAGAGTAATATTGGAACGGAACATGGACCTAGAAAAAAAAAGCGAACATTGAATTATGTTGAGACATATCAAATTGTTCTGAATGACTGTACTGGAAAACCTGCCTCTGCTAAATTTCATAAAATCCAAAAGTCAAAAACATATTTTTAATATAATAATTTTCACTTTCTTCCAATGAGGGGTGAGGTTTTTCCAAAGTTGAGCCGTCGAGAATACCGAACTAAAGCCACATATTGATTTCACCAAAGTAAGTTTGTAAATATCCGACAATATTTTCTACCTAAGTGAATCAAAATATGTATTAATCCACAATTATTGCATGTTCATAAAAACTATAACACTTTACCTAACGTTATTCCGCAGTTATAGTTTCAATTATTCCAGTTAGCATAATAATTGATAAAGCAATCAATAATGTATTAGTATTTTTTGAATAATAATTTATTTTTCACTTTTCAGCTCGACTCACTAAAGAGTGTGTTTTTTCAGTTTATTCTTCAAACTTATATTTTACTATTATATTGTATGGTGATCGGTCCTTTACGAGTGTGCAGAATTTCGAATTAATATGAGAATTTTGAAGCGAGTAAATCGAATCTCAAGGTGGCGTTATGAATGAAGCACCCTTCATTTTATTATTATATTGTATTGTTATAGGTTCATGAAGAGTGTGCGAAAAAAAATTTAAATCAATCTGAGCGTTTTAAGTGAGTGAAAATCGTATTCAAAAGTTGCTTTACAAAAATACAGGTGAAACTGATATAAAGTGTGTAAGAATGTCACGTTCTATCACATTTTTATTGGAAATATTTTTTATTCAAATAAAATTATTGTATTGGATCGGTTCTTCACAAATGTGCAAATTTTCGAGTTAATCTGAGCATGCAAAGTGAGTAGGACAACCGGCCAGGTGCAGGTCAGACTGGCGCAAGAAGGGTTTTGTACCACTCTCCCTGAAAATGGAAAAAATGTTGTTATATGGGAGCCCCCTTCAAATATTCTATTCTATTTTAATTTAATTATTCATTTTCCAAGTGAATAACAATAACCTAATATTCTGTGAATATTTCAAGCATCTCCCTCCTTGAATTATTTTTAATTCATTGTTATAGCGGCCACAGAAATACATAATCTGTGAAGATTTTAGATCCAGATTTTTTGGGGGAGTTCGAGCCCCATTTCCAAGTTTTTGAATCAGCTTAATTATGTTCCTCCACTGTTTCCTGTCGGTTGTTTTCGCCTTCCAGTTTCGGATACCTAGACAGTTCATGTCATCTTCAACCTCCTGTAGCCACGTTGATTTTGGCCTCCCTCTTTTTCTTTTGACACTTGGCTCCCACTCAGTCATCGCATAAATTGTGCTTTTTGGGCCTGCTCTCCACACATGTCCCAACCATTTTAACCTTTGCTCTTTTATTACACTTATGATGTCCCTCTGGATGTCTTTTCTCAGTTCTTCATTTGTTCTTTTCCTATATTCATTTTGAGTTATTTTTTGGGTCCCAATATGACAGTATTTTTCGTTCAAAAATTTTCAGGTCTTTTTGGTTCTTTGTCATTATCATAATTTCAGCTCCATACGTTATTGTTGGTCTAATTATTGTTTTATAAATTTTCATTTTGCCTAGAAATTTACTTCTTAATAAACTTTTATTTGCCTGGAAGACTCTGTTTGCTGCCATTATTTTCTCCTTAATTTCCATTTCTCCATACCTATTGTTGGTTATTGTAACTCCTAAATATTTTATTTTATCAACTTCTTCAAATTTGAAGTCACCGATGCTATTATTATTGTTCATTGGGTGTTTGTTCCAGTCATTATTTTTGTTTTTGTTTCATTTATTTTAAAGCCCATTTTTTCACCTTCTTTTACAATTTCTTGAAACATTTTTTTCACAATTCCTCTGTTTTTTGCTACCAAGACTAAATCATCCGCATAAGCTATCAATTGTCCACCCCTTGTCCTTAGGTTTCCTTTGTCTACATTTCTGACAACATATTCCAGCGCCAGATTAAATAGAGTTGTTGACAGAGAATCTCCTTGTCTGACTCCTTTGTTGATCTCGAATATGTCCGTTTCACCTTTTTGTGTTTTTACCGTAGCTGTTGATTGTTTCATAGTAATCCAGATTAATTTTCCCATTTTTTTGTTTATCTCCATAGTTTGAAGTGCTTTCATTAGTTGTTGTCTATTTATTGAATCAAAGGCTTGTTCAAAATCAATGAATAGTATGTCTGTTCCGATTTGATGTTCGTGAGTTTTTTCCAATATTTGCTTCAGGATATGAACTGCGTCCATGGTTAATTCGCCTTTATCAAATCCGTATTGATATTGTCCTAATATTGTGCCTATACTGCTTGCCAATCTCTTTTGGATGAGTGTAGACAGTATTTTATAGGTCGTGTTTGGTAGCGTAATTCCTCTATAGTTTGTGCAATTTCGTTGATCTCCTTTTTTATGAATTTTTACTATTTGACCTGTTCTCCACTCTTCCGGCATCTTTTCATCCCTCCATATACACCTTACTAATTCGTATATCTGTTCTGTTAGTTTTTCTCCTCCATGTTTAATCTATTCAATATTTATTCCGTCTCTTCCTGGTGCTTTCCCGTTTTTGCTTTTACTAATGATTTCTTTTATTTCTTCTATCGTTGGTTCTGGTATTTGCTCTATTTCTAATGCTTTGTCTTACGAAAATTCTTCCAGTATTTCGGTCTTTGTTAAGACGTTTTTAAAATGTTCCAACCATGTTGTTTTATATCCTATTTCGTCTTCTACAAATTTACCATTTTTGTCTTTTATTCCAATTTGTTTGGGCTTGAATACTTGAATACTCTTTTTGTTTCCACTATTTTTCTGCACTTCTCATTATACTAACCTTTTTTTGGACTGTTCTTTTTAATGCCTATTTTTTCTTTTGCCGCTGTATTAATACATTCTTCAATTTTTTTCCATTTACCTTGAACTTCATCGATTTGTATTTCTTTTCCTTTATCATCCAGTAATTTTTTTATGCGCTTTCTATATTCTACTCTAATTTTTATATCTTCTAATTTTTGTATATCCCATTTATTGATTAGATGTCTAATTTACTTTTTGTTTCAAAATCACTGTTACCATGTGATCTGAGTCGGCGCAGGCTCCTCTATATGACCTTACATTTATGATCGATAATTGATTTCGTCTTGAAATAAGAACATGATCAATTTGGGAATATGATTTTCGGTCGGGGGATCTCCAGGTATATTTATGGCATTTTTTGTGTTGGTATTTTGTGCTACTTATCACCATGTCTGCATACGATGCGATATTACAAAGCCTTTGTCTATTATCATTGCTTTTTTCATGTATGGTATGTTCACCAGCTATAGTCTTTATATGATCTTCTTTACCAATTTGTGCATTAAAATCTCCCAAAACCACTATTGTATCTTCTTTATGCATTTTTATCATCTTTTCTTCAAGCTTCTCGTAAAATATTCCTTTTTCTTCATCCTTTGCAGCTTCTGTTGCTAATATATAGTGTACAAAAATAAAGTAAAATATTTCGAGCATCAATAATTTGATCATCACGAAACCTTTGTAATGTTGAACTGAATTTAAATATGAATAATATAATGTAATGTCAAATATAAATAATAAATACGAGCACTTCCCTGACTTTATCGATATGATTTATTGAAGTAATGCCAGCAGTATGTCAAGTATGGACACGTGAGCTAAAGTCATAATACGTTGTAGCATTGTTGTAGTGTTATTCAGTGTGATTTTCTAACGATTCCTTATAGTACCTACTTTTGGTACAATGGAGGTTCGATCAATACACAAAATGTCAAAGCCAAAACGATGTTTGCGAAAAAGTGAAGTCACCCTACATTTCGTGAGCCACATGATGCTAAAGGTTCATCGAACAAAACAACATGAAACCAAGGTTGAAGAGGAAAACAGATTTGTAAAGAACTGGAAACTATCTAGTTGTTGAATATGCAAAATTGGTGGAACCATTTAGATTAGTATTTATGAAGACGATTTTATTCAGCAAACATGAGTGAACCAGTTGCACAAAGTGAAAGGTGTAAAGCAATTATGCAGAGGTGGCACTGATATTGAACTACCGAAAAACTAGTTCCCAGCCAGAAAGACATAAGCAATAAAGAAGTATGAAGCAGATCGAACTAAAAAACTCACTATAAAAGAGCATCAATGCTTCAGCAACAACCACATATGCAATATTTGTCACTGGATAAAACAAGCTTTCACTACTGAGTCAACTCGGTATTTTCCAATGGTTTTTTTTAAGTCAAGTGAATGGTGGAGCTTATGTAACTGCTGGGCGATTATGATTATGATTATTATGATTCTAGGAACAGAGAGCATAGGGAACAAAAATTCATAACAAAAATTTCCTCGAGAGAAGCCTGGAGATAGTCATGATGACTGATTTTGAAACACTGCTTCACTATGTGTGTAAGCATTCAAAAAAATGTTTGTTGACAAAATGGAGGTTTTAACAGGTAAGTTTAATTTTTGACACGTTTGGAACAATGGAATATTTCCAGTCTAGTACCAGCTGAAGATTTGCTTCAAATTCCAAATGCTGCTAATTGTTTTGAACTTCTGTTGATGAATAAAAATATTGAGCATTATCGAATAATTAAGTATTAATAGCCAACCAATTATTCCCATAGATTTTTATACTTGGCATACAAACTCAATTTATTTTCAATTAATCGAATTTGCACATATGTTATCACGAGTTTCAATCGATCCTATAAAATAGGACAATAAATTTGTCTTCTGCAAAAGAGTTTCTTTCAACCAATGTGGGTGTTATTCACTCCACTCACGTCAATAAGTAATGTGCACGTTAAAGAGCGCTTTTTCTATTTCTTAAATCTGGTTCTCATTGCAAAATATTAAGTAACAATAAAATATTAAAATATACAAAAATAGCAGCAAATTGGTGGAAACTGCATGTCAATATACTTCTCCTATCACAAGATATTTCATGAAACGTGTGAATGGTGAGATTTTTTAGTAACAATTCAATAAAGCTGATTAGCATCAACGAAAATAAACAAATTAAGCCTTATCAGAAAATCTTCACATTGGTATATCTTCAATAATTGATAATATCGTCAAGCTAATATCACTTTTCCCACTGGAGGACGATATCTAAAAGGTAATCCTTATCAATTTATCGTTTGGTATACTTACGATAACAAATAATAAATTAAAGGTAGAATTCGGAATAAATAAATTCAAGGATATAAATTTTATTATAAACATAGAGAATTTATGTCTCTTATGGAAATGGCTTGAGAAGTAGCAGCTATAGCCTAAGTTTATGATCAAATTAATCTTATTATAGGCAAAATTCGACTTTTTATTTTTGAAACTTTAGTTCTTTACGTCAGGTTATGTTTGAGCGACCGTTACGTTATGTTACGTTGCTTCGTTATGTGCCTTGCTTGCGTGCGTGTGCTCTCTCCTGAGTCTCTCTCTCGTTTACGAAGCAGCGATTCATATGCTTCGGCCGGGAATCGAACCCGGGCCGCCCGCGTGGAAGGCGAGCATTCAACCACTGAACCACCGATTCTATATTAAAATTCGATGCAAAGCTGGTATTCGCAGTGATGGTGATCTACTTGAATTTGTTCGGATAAATGTTCGCTATTATTTCCATAATTTTTTTGCGCGATTGATCTTTTTTGTTTATTTACAGCATCGGTTGTCAGGAGGGTAGGTTGTGTTTACTGGTTTCCAAGTTTAACACGTCGGTAAGTGATTTACCCTCGGGCCAGAGGCCCTTGGCTTCGTAAGACGTCGCCCTCAGGTCATAAACATCTATTTATACCCTTGGTACATAAATAACTATTAAACTGATCGAGAAGTATAAATGTCACTTTCGACATTTCGTTCATTTCGAAGAAATTTAAATTATTTTATACGGAATTTATTTCAATACGATCGCGCAAAAAATGGTATAAGCATCTCGAACGTTAAGGGTAATTACAACGTTTGCATGTAGATTCCTCTCGTAAAATTAGACAAAATGATAGGAGGATTAAGGGGTCTAGCACATTTACTTTTCGAAATACAGGGTGTTGAAATTTTGAAACTTTTAAATGGATGGATAAATTGATTTGACATTTGGCAGGTTGTTTTTAAATGTAAAAGGGCATATTTTGATAGAAATAGTAGATTGTGCAACTAGTGTTGCACTCCGTAGGCGGAGTGCTCAATCGTTCAAGTGCGATATGGATAATCCACACGAGTCGAACAGCATATTTTTTCTACGACTCACTTAAGAAAAAATCTAAAAAATAAAAATTTCTATAAACTGTAATATAACTTCTAATTGAAAATTTAACAATTCAATTTTATGTTTCCACTAATTTTTTTGTGGTAAACGTACAGTTCTTGAATGTCCAATTTGTATAATGCTACGGTTTCCCTTTTTAAATATACGATGCTGTTATAAACGCTGAGCGAAAAATGATGATTGCCCCTTAGAAAACGCCCTCCAGCGGGAAATGTAATATTATAAAACGACATTTTCAATTATTCTACCTTTCTAATGAGACTTGATTTGTACATCTCCGTTGAAATTTTCCTGCCTAATTGAATCTGGTAAAACTATCCACAAGTGTCTAAAAATGGATTGGGATAGGAAAACATATTGATATGTGTTCTTCGCCAGTTTGCTGCGATTTTTGTCTTATTTCATATTTTATTGTGAATGTTGTCTGCATATTTAAAACTTGATTTAAAAAAATGAACTTGTACCCTCTAACGTACTCGATACTTATTGAGGTGCATTGAGTATATAAAGCTAATATTGGTGGAAAAGTGATTTTTTCAACGAGACAAATTTGCAACGATTGGATAATATAAGTAGAATCGGAGTGATGGACGTTTTTTTATCATAGTAAAGTTCCAACTCTCCCCCACTTCTTATTCCAGTGAATAGACTTCCGCTTGTAATATCAAATATACGCAGTAGTTTTCAAAGGATAGGATAGGATTATCATGGTCCCTGATACAAGGCTATAAATAATTTCCAGACTTTCCTCGTTGCCATTTCTGTTATCAAATTTTTCCAATTCTGTAGTACAACCCGATCCTGATACATGGCCGACTGACGCTCTTATTTGCCCACCCTTCTGTACAATTTTATACCTTCACTTTACAAGAATAAATTTCTGCTTGGAATTATCATGAATACCTGCGAGCAAAATGATTTTCTCCATATTTTGTGAGCATGAGAATATCTTTACAAAGCTGCTAATTTATTTGTTTACTGGACACATATATTTCTTTAGACATATTTAATTTGGGTGCTGTACTTACATTTCCACTCAAAGTTGCATCATGTCTCCATGTTTTTAAACATAATGTGTCGAAATTGTCTTCAAAAATTAAATCTCCAGAGCAAATAACACCTGTAGGAGCGCGGGTTCCACAAACAGTGGTAATACTCACAGACGAATTGGTACAGTCTGCTGTTATTTGCTTCAAATGTTGAAAAATAAGAATAAATACAAAAACTATGGAATAATCGAAGAGCGACATAACGACCCTTGCTTTACTATCGTTCATAATACTAAGTGTAACTCGGCTTATAAATTCGATAAGAAAAGTACCTCATAAATAACTCGCTGCTCCTTTTTAAAATATTTTATCAGTGTTTTGTAAATGTTTATTTGTTATTAATGAATTCACATTTTTTAATGTGGTATCCACAAATTTGTAGTGAAATAAACAAATTATGACGATACCATTAATATATTCTGTAAGACTTGTTAGCCAGGATTATAATTGGGTTCAATATACCCTTTCTATTTTTGGATGTCAACAAAAATATTTTTTTTATTGAAAATTAAAGCCTATTAAAAATATCCGTTTATCAGATTTAAACGAAAATATATGCGTAGATGTAATTTGTTTCCCATATTAAAAAGGGTCAAAAAAAATGATTAATTTGATTACCAATGTTTAGAACTCATACGATTTATTTAATTATTTTTTATAGCTCAGTTTTATTGTTCGTAAGGAAACTGTACAATCAAAAATTGAAAAGTACCTAGAGCAATAAGCCGGGCACATACACGGTCGAAAAACACCGTATGCTTACGGCCTTCGGCTAATATAGGCCATTGAACCAATCAAGTTTTTGATTTTGTTCTTTCGAGTTTTGTTGTTTTGTTCAAAATTTTGTTGGTACCTTTTATCCACCCCGATGAGTTACTTCTAGATACGAGGTGAGAGCTTTTCTCTATCACTTGATTGTATGTTGAAAAAAACCCTTGGTTATAAAAAACATAGTATACAGTCCACTAAATTTATACGTTTCCCAGAAACACTGGTGTGTCGAAACGATACATTTTGGTCCTTCGAGCCGGATTTGATTACATCATTATTCCAAATATAAAATATTCAAAACTCCAATAATTTTGGTATTTTTTGCTCCGATTACTTTTGGTAAGTGATTAAAATAATCTGTTTGTTGATCGTCTTCTTTCTCTTACTAATTTTACAATAAACATTTCATTTGTCAGAAACAAGCTCGTCATTAGCACAACCAGATTTTATATCGTGAATAGAGAGTGGCTCATTACAACTGGTGCAAATTTCCCATGGAAATTTGTTTGGCTCATTCGTTGGCGTAAAAAAGGGTTTTCAATTCAAATTAAATTATTAATATTTTAAGATCTTCATTATTCTATTTATACTTCTTTTCAAGACCTATAACAAGATACGTTCTTACTGGGGTGACATTCCATTCATAAAAACTAGCGATCTCTTTCAAGCGACGTCACCTGGATTTCACATGTTACATTGATATTTTGACAAGGAAATATAGAAAATACGTAGGTGACACCTTATGGGTATCAGAAATTAGAACTAATGGCGCTCCAAAACAACCAAACTTGGTGAACGGAATGTGTATATCGACAAGATCGATTCAAGACTACTCGCTAGGTGAACAGCAGGACAGTTCACCTTTTATTCAGATTTACAACAATTTATATCAAGCATTTGAACTTCATTTGAAATGACTCCGGAGATAGACAATAAGATAGCCAAATTGGAACGACTCTGCAAGGTGTCATGGACACGGTTGCAGGAAATATATAATTATGGTTAAAATAATACGAATGATCAATTTTATAAAAAGTATTTTTTGGTTAAAGCTGAGTTTGCATATAAAATATATGATGAATTTCAAGAAATTCATACACAAATTGTTTCTTTAATTTCCACTGATGCAGAGTTCCAAACTCATGATCAAATAGGAGCAAATGCAGATAAATATTTTTACGCAATTAAATCAAGGGTTTCAGAATTGAATCAAACAGTGGGTTCCAATATTCTCGATTGTTCGAATAAAAATAAAAATGTAAGGTTGCCGAAAGTTAGTGTTCCTTTATTTGAAGGGAATATTAAGTCTTGGCCAGGTTTCTATGATCTTTACAAAAGTATTATTCATGAAAATACAGATTTATCTAACATAGAAAAATTCCATTATCTGTTGACTCTTCTAAAAAACGAACTTTTAAATTTAATTAAGTCTATCCCAATGACTGATAATAACTATCCTATTGCATTTGATACTCTAATTAAAAGATATCAAAACACCATATTTTTTGGCTACAACTTATTTCAATGAAATTTATACTGCTCAATGTTCACCGAGATCATCTTCAAAAGAACTTCGGCATTTATTGAATGTTTTCACGGAAAATCTTGCGGCATTACAGGCATTGAAGATTAACACAGAAGCCTGGGATTTTCTTCTTTTCAATATTTTGTTGCAAAAGTTAGATTCAAAAACTAGAACTGACTTTGAAGTTGAACATGGCAAAATTGATATGCCGTCATATTCACAATTAGTTACCTTTTTGGAACAACAATGAATCGGTTCAAACTATGGTATGGTATTGTTTCTTTATTGCATAATAAAGACAAACAAACAAATTTCAGTCGAGACACTCAAGCATCAAAACATAAAAATTTTAACTTCCAATTTTCTTCAAACAGGAATATCTAGCATGCCTTCGGCATATGTTAATACTGTTGATAACCAACAAAATAATAGTAACACATGTGTTATTTGTGCATCTTCTCATGCGCTATATCGGTGTATACATTTTTTGGAAAAAAATCCTGATGATAGACTTGTCCTCGTACAACAACGTAAGTTATGTCTCAATAGCTCGCGTCCTAACCATTCCGCACATAAATGCCCTTTTTCTTCAAGGTGTAAAAAATGTGGTTTTCCACACCATAGCACATTGCATATAGAAAGAAACTTAAATACAGCTTCTTCAAGCCTAAGTTCATCCAGTCTTACTCCAGACAATCGAAATAGTGCTGTCTACCATCCCCACAAAATGTGGATCAGTCCGCTAGTACACTTCATTGTTCGGCTTGCGCAAATACCTTCAGTGATGCTACGGTTATGCTCTCAACAGCTGAAGTGCAAATAACAGATACTTGGGGCCATTTTCAAAAGGTGAGGGTTTAATTAGATACTGCTAGTATGGCAAATTTTATTTCTGAAAAATGTGCCAATCGTTTAGGCTTACGACGACATCATTTTCCAATATCTATTCAAGGCATCAATAATTTAACTTCAACGTTAAATAAAGGTATCACTCAATGCTTTATCAAGCCTTGTGATAAACCTGAACCCACGTTCACCTTTGAAGCCATTGTTTTACCTAAAGTTTGTTCCGACCAACCAAAACTAACTATCAATATGACAAGTTGGACACATATTAAAAATTTACCTCTCGCCGATAGTCAGTGTCACATTCCTGGTCCTGTAGATTTTTTGCTCGGGGCTGAAATTGTACCTTTTGTATTAGGATCTTCTCGTATTTTCGGTGACAAAGGTCAACCAGTGGCTCTCGGAACAGTTTTTGGGTGGATTTTACAGGGTAAAACTACAGGTACTTTTCTGAATACATCCATACTTAGTTGTCATGCTTCTTTGAAATCGAAAATAGATTCTACACTCAGGAAATTCTGGGAAATAGAGCAACTTCCAAACTCTACCAAACATATGATGATGATGATTCAAAGTGTGAAACTTTGTACAAACAATCAGTTTATCGTGAACAGTCTGGTAAAGTTGTTGTACCTCTTCCTTTCAAATACCCAGAACCTCAATTTGGAGATACTTATACGCAAGCATCTCGGTGTTTTAAGTCACTTGAAAATCGTTTATATAAAACACCTGAACTTCATAATATGTATTCAGATTTTATCAATGAATACCTCGAAAAAAATTATGTTTCCGAAGTTTTGTCTTCCGATTATCAATCTTCTTCAGTATTTTATTTACCGCATCATTGCGTCTTAAAGCCAGACAGCACTTCTACTGAGATCCGGGTAGTATTCGATGCCAGTGCGAAAGGTTCGAAAGGAATAAGTTTGAATGATACATTATTTATCGGTCCGAAACTTCATCAAGATTTAGCGACTATTTTACACAAATTTCGTACATATCCAGTTGCATTCATCTGTGACATTAAGCAAATGTACTGTCAAATTTTTGTTAATCCTGAACATAAAAAATATCAAAGATTTCTCTGGCGCTTTTCGAACAATGAGAAAATTAAAGAGTATACCCTTAACGTGGTAACCTTTGGAGTTTCTTCAGCTCCATTTTCAGCTCTTATAACTTCAAAAGAGTTAGCTACCCTTGAACAAAACAATTATCCTTGAGCCTTCGACGTAATACAGGAGTCAATTTACGTTGATGACTGCGTCAGTGGCGCGGATTCGTCGGAATCAGCCCTACGTATTCAATCAGAATTGATCTAACTTCTTAAAAAAGGAAGCTTTGAACTGAGTAAATGGACGGGTAACCATCCTGCTCTATTATCAGATGTTCCTTCAACAGATATTCAAATTCCTCTAACTTTTGATAATGAAGAACCCAATTTCGTAAAAGTTCTCGAGCTGCAGTGGAATCCCAGCTTAGACGCCTTTTTCTTTAAATTCACTGCTATTGAATCCAAATGTACAACGCGTTGTATCCTCTCGCAAACAGCTAGGATTTTTGATTGCTTAGGCTTCTTGGCTCCTCTAATATTTATGGCGAAATGTGTGCTCCAACAGCTATGGTTATTGAATTTGGACTGGGATGACCAGCCATCTGATGACATTATTGCAATTCGGGATCGTTTCAAACATGAATTACCCAACATATCCAAAATTCAGGTACCCAGAATGCTTATTTCCAAGACATCCACTCGGCTAGAAATACACGGTTTCTGCGACGCTAGTACAAAGGGATATGGTTGTGTAATTTATTTTAGATATATCACTTCTGATAATCAGGTTCAAATCCGCTTAATTTCAGTCGAATCTCGAGTGGCACCTCTTCGAGTAGTCTCCCTACCCTTGGTCCCTACACTTGGTCCGACTCGCAAGTTGCCCTTGCATGGCTTTCTTCTTCACCACATCGGTGGAAAACGTTCATCGCTAACAGAGTAGCCTTTGTTCAAGAGACAACAGATGTACCCGCATGGAGATACGTTCCCTCTGAAATAAACCTGGCAGATTGTGTTTCAAGAGGACTGAGTCCATTGCAGTTAGTCGAATTCAAATTGTGGTGGCAGGGTCCCGACTTTCTATTGTCGGATACCGAGAATTGGCCGAAACAGCCGTCCGTTGTTGTAGACGTTTCTGCAACCTCCCAAGAAGAAAGAAATACAACTTTATGTATTTCAGTGGAATTTACATCTATTGTTTCCACTTTATTGGACACATTTCCATCTATGAAGAAAATCCAACGAATTCTCGCTTATATTTTTCGTTTTATTTCATTTACGCGAAAAGACAAACTGAATTATGGTAACATAAATATAATTTCCTCAGAGATGGATAGCGCATTGCGAGCGATCATTAAAAAGGTTCAAAATGAA
This sequence comes from Galerucella tenella, assembly GCA_910591685.1. Lineage (NCBI taxonomy): Eukaryota > Metazoa > Arthropoda > Insecta > Coleoptera > Chrysomelidae > Galerucella > Galerucella tenella. The sequence goes on from CAJUYH010000023.1 coordinate 85,083, forward strand.
TGTTTCTATAACATTATTCGCAGTTGTGGGCAAAACAGTTCTCTACCTAAACACTTCAGTAAATTGGCACCTTTTGTAGACACACATGGTGTCCTCAGGGTGGGTGGTAGGTTGAGAGAATCATTTCTTTCTTTCGATGCAAACATCCTGTTTTGTTACCTAAGAATCACCGTTTCACTGATCTTATCACAGAACAAATTCATCAAGAGAATCTTCATCCAGGTGTGAAAACATTACATAATTTAATTTTAAAACATTTTTGGATAATTTCTCCTCGTCGCGCAATTCTCAGATGCCTTTCTAAATGTATAAAATGTTTTCGCTCTAAACCTCAATCATATGTACCGTTTATGGCTGATCTTCCCTCGTTTCGGGTTTCACAAGTGAAAGCCTTTTCTCAAGTTTCACTTGATTATGCTGGACCGTTTCCAATAACGATGGGAAGATATCGGGGAGCAAAGACATCCAAGGCTTATATATGTCTATTTGTTTGCTGTGCAACTGAGGCTATTCAACTTGAACTTTCGTTAGACTTGTCCACGGATACGTTTCTTGCAAGTTTTCGACGTTTAATAGCGCGCAGAGACAGAGTGTCTGAAATTTATTCGGATCAAGGCACTAATTTTAAAGGAGCGTACAATCAACTTACTGCACTTGCCCAACAAACTTCTGATAAGCTCTCAATCAGGTGACATTTTAACCCCCCTGGAGCCCCTTATTTCAATGGACTTAGCGAAGCAGGTGTTAAGTTTGTAGAAGTAAAAACACACCTGTATCGAGTCATAGGAGAACAGCTTATGACCTACGAAGAGTTATCCACTCTTTCAACCCAAATCTAGGCCCTCTTGAATTCTCGGCCACTAACGGCTATTAGTGAAGACCCTAACGATCTAGTACCCTTGACTCCAGGACCTTGCGACCTTCCCTGAACCCGATTTATCTTCTGTTCCTATGAACCGTCTATCGCGATGGCAATTGTTACAAAGAATGCATACCGATTTTTGGAACCGCTGGAGTCAAGAATATTTGCACACGCTACAGCAGCGTAGTAAGTGGACCAAATCAGTTCCAAATATGAAAATAAACACGATGGTCCTTATAAAAGATGAAAAAAAGTCTCCTTTAAAGTGGTCTCTTGGACGCGTTATTAAATTACATCCAGGGAAAGATGGTTTTGATTAGGGTAGTGACATTAAAAGCTCAAAACGGAACTCAGCAGCGACCTGTTGTCAAGGTTTGCACATTACCAGGGCAATAATTTAGTTTTTCTTTTATTTTTCTCGTTTTTTCTTTGTTGAGTTCTGATATACAATTTAAAAAGAGAAGAAAAGGGAGAAGAAATAATTTTTTTTCTTCAAATATATACAGGCGTATATATATTTTTTGTTTATTTTTTTTCCTCTCCTTATAAATAGCTGAAAAACCAGCTTGTTTTTGGTGGGTGGAATGTTTAGAGCTCATTCGATTTATTTAATCATTTTTTATAGCTCAGTTTTATTGTTCGTAAGGAAACGTGTATTTTTTCTTAATTCTATTTTATTATTTTTCGGGGACACACTGTACCTAATCATTAAACCAATCATTAAGTTTTTGATTTTTTTTCTTTCGAGTTCTGTTGTTTTGTTCAAAATTTTGTTGGAAGCAGAAGATAAAAGAGAAGGGTACTCTTTATCCACCCTGATGAGTTGCTTCTAGATACGAGATGAGTGCTTTTCTCTATCAGTTGATTGTACTTTAAAAAAAAACCTTATTGATAAAAAACATAGTACACAGTCCACTAAATTTATACTAAATTCATACACTCAATATTTTAAGTACATATAAATTTATGTTTAATTTGGTTTTCGACATTTTCAGTCTACCTAGTCTATATTAGTAATTTGGTTCCGAGAAAGCGATGAGACCCCATTTCGTTTTTATAATTGTTTCTAATAGACAGAGTATTAACAATATGAAGTCTCTACAAAAAACACAGGAAGAAACATATGGATCGGCATATTCTCATTTAATTATAGTCGCAGGTTTTTCAGGTCCCCTACATTTTCACGTTCACAGGAATAATTAGCGATTCAAATACTGCACAACTGCATCTTAAAAATGTTCTTGCGTATGTTCTATAACTGTTAAACTTTCATCACATTCATTTTAAGCTGAGACGAATAATTTGCACTTCCTGTTCGTACAAGTCCGACGCCTCTCATCACTTTTGAAAACCTTTTTAAGACAATATTTATAGTTAAGGAAACGTGAATGAGCTAGCAGAATTCATAACATAGCTTAACGACAGAGATGAATTACATACATTGCGCATGTAGTGCCTTCGATGTCCTTTAACCAAATTCTCATTGTCCTTTTTGAGGATGGGAGCTGAATTACATATTTTTGGCTGGCATTCCACACTGAGCTTCAATCTACTATCTGGCAAGGACCAAATTACCAACTCCCAAAAATACAGTAGGAAGAGATACAAATAGGTTAAAAAGGTTAAGGGAAGTGGTAGACAAGAAGGGAAAAGCGGGGGGCAGTCAACGTATCAGCTTCTAATCTACAGAAAAAGGGAATTTATGGAAATCAAATCATCAAGAGATCAAAAATCTATCTAGGAGCTCAACATGCTAACTTAGGTCGACCAAGAATGATTAGGCCTGATCTTGAAGAGATAATGGTTCGCGTTGAGGATGAAGATATAATGGCTCGCGTTGAGGATGAACCTTAGGTTTTCTTGGCCAATTTGCTTCTAATATTCGAAACAAACAGAATCTGGACCACACCTTTGTTGATGATTATTGGTAATTATTTGTTGGGGACATACAAATCACCCCCTCATTTGAATGGAGGTAATAACATAATTTTTTTGCAAAATTTACACTGAATTTAAGGCAAAATATGTTTTTCCTGCTGACTGGATTGAACGCGATAGCCCCTTCTATTGGCCACCAGTAACCCAGAATTTAATCTTGATTGATTTTCCAAATAAATGTATGTGCCGTGAGAATTAATATTTCTCACAGTATGAGCAATATTTGGTTTTGGCATTAAGTAAGCTATGAGAAATACGTCACTTTTCATATCAGTTGTGGAAAAAGGAACTTCTCCCATATTAGCTTGCTATGTAATGGATGACTTGTTGGATGTGGTCCTTCCTCCACTCCATTTCATTCATCCTTGAAAAATAGGTTGCTTGTCCTAAGGATTCTACTGATGATTTCCTTTTTATTTTCAATTTTCAGAATGGAAAACCTGTGCCTTTTTTGATACTCTCTCCCGACATTCAAATTGCAAATAAATATCTACTAGACTAAGAGTTTTATTTTCTTTTATTTTCAGCAAATAAAGAATATATATACAGCAAAAAACTTATTTAAAGTGAGAAGATATATTTTCAACCTATTGAAGTAATGTTGAGTAAAAGTAAAACTCCCTGTAATAGCATATAATGCTTTGTATTCCCACAAATATTCCATTTTTTGGTACAGAGATAAGAGAACAGTTAATTTCACTGACTCAGTCAATCATTTGTATCACACAGTTATAATTAGGACAGAACGGTTTGATGGGAATTATCTCCAATGAATTATTTATGCCTGTATTTATAGTCGAGACTTGAGACCGAGCTCGAGTTTGAGAACGCCTTGAGACGAGAAAGTATTTTCTAGTCAAATCTCGAGACCTACAGCTTGAGAAACGCTGCAACTACGCATGTGTGAATGGAGTCTTGCTAAAGCCGGCCAGCGACCTGTCTTGAGCTCGACTTGAGACGCGGTTGGTGACATTTGTTTTGTTTTTTGAGGTAATATTGTGTATTGGGTTTGTAATAGAATAACAATTTTATTAGTGATTAGTGAAGATGGATTACAGAGAACACGAACAAGGAATATTGTCGGAAGAGTTTTTGGTGTGTGAACGGAGATTCCCAGTATGTATGTATGTATTTTATGGTGACATTCACTGAGACCTAAAAGATCTATTTTGCCCCCTTACTTCTACCCAGTTTCTGAGGAAAGTCTCAGAAACTAGTAGTTCCCTTAGTCCTATTTTCCGGAGGAATTTTATGATGTCTGCAGGCTTCAACTTAGGTAGATGTTCCTCTTCTATCCAGTAATCTCCTAGGTGCTGTGCTCTAGGATTCTGAAGTGCTGTGCAGTTGGAAAGTATGTGGATGGAGGTTTCTTCTTCCATTCCACAAAATATGCATTCTTCTTCCTCCACTATTTTGAGCTTTTTCAGGTGCCCATTCAGGCGACAATGTCCCGTTAGGATCCCTGTTAAAACTCTTAGCGCAGTTTTACTTTGACTTATGCATTCATTTGATTTCGAAAGGTTGTAGTCACCAAGAAGAGTCCTTGATTGTATAAGCCCTACTAGATCTTTCCAATGGTCAGATCTTCTCTTTTTCTCGGCTTTACTTATTTCTTCCAATTTTACATTGGGGCTGATTCCGCAAAAGGGTTCAGGCCCCCAGAAAGGTATTTCAGTCCCCCTCTACGCTAGTTCATCCGCTATTTAATTTTCTCCTATTCCAGTGTGTCCTGGAATCCATAGTAAGGTGACTATATTGTTCTCGCCCAGTTCATTGACTTTGACTAGGTATTCCCACACCATTTTGGAACTGATTACACAAGAGCTCAGTGCTTTAATGGCTGCTTGACTATCCGACATTATGATAATCCTCTGTATCCTCTATCAATATTGAACTGGGCGCACTTTCTTATGGCGTGGAATCCAGCTTGAAAGATACTTGTGGTTTTTCCCAAGCTTTCAGAGTGTTTGGCTCCTGGCCTATCCCAGTTCCTTCTATTGCTTTTGAGCCGCCTGTGTACCATTGAATGGCATTCTTCCCAAGTCTGGTGATGGTATTTGGATCCCATTCCTTTTTTTTGCTCAATTACGTAACGAATTTCTTAGGAAAGTTATGATGCTAAGTCCCACTTGCCTGCACCAGCTATTTGTATAGTTCAGACCATTTTGTACAATATCACAAAGGGTGTTTTCGAATTTTCCCCTGGCTGTTATGACAATACCGTCGGCATATCCTTGGCAGGATACTGCGAGAACCGTCAAACCACACAGGAGTTCGTCAACCGTCAGACTCCACATTATTGGGTATGCTACTCCTCCCTGTGGACATCCTCTGGTAGTGCAGATGGAGACAATGTCTTTGCTCGTCCTCGTCTCTGCTACTCTTGTGGTGAGCAGTTCCGACATCCATTTGGATGTTCTGCTGTCTACACCTCTTCTGTTCAATGCTTTTCTGACTGCCTCATGTGGAGTATTGTCAAAAGCTCCTTCTATGTCCAAAAATGCACATACTAGAGTTTCTTGGTTGTCTAGAGCACCTCGGATATCATCCTTCAGTTGTACCAGTGCAGTCTCCGTAGATCTTCCTGCCCGGTAAGCATGCTGACACGGGTGGAGAGGTAGTCTCTCTAGGATTTTCGTTCTAATATGGTTATCAATAGCCCTTTCCATCGTTTTGAGTACAAACGATGTTAGACTAATTGGTCTAAAGGATTTGGGGTTTGTTGTAACCCAGTTCTAAGCTGCTTCGACTGATTCTAACCAGATGCGGTAGAAGTCTTTCCCCCCTCATTTTCGGTATATTCACCATCAAAGCTTCCTCAAGCTTCCTCAAAGCTGTGTTGACCCTACTTCTCGCCATAACTTTGTAAAGTCTTGCCGCAGCAGGTGTTGTGTTTATATCTTCACAGAATTTTTTAAGCTATTTCTTTTAGCTTTTCTAATTTCCTTGTAGTAGGTGTTTCTCACCTCGGTGTATCTCTGCCAGTCTCCGGTGAGTTTTGCTTCATTAAAAAGGTCCCGGGTTTGAGATCCTAGCTCTGACAGATGTTTGTTCCACCAGGGTGCATCTTTGTGGCTTCGTTGTTTTTGAAGTGGGCAGCTCGATTCAAACGCTTCGATTATTACCCTGTTCAGATCCTCAAGCTCATTTTCCAGGTCGAGATGGTGCTTAGCCCTCCCTTTCCTCTGGATATGTGCTAGATATCTTTTCAGATAGGTGTTATAGTTGTCCCAATCTGTTCATCTTGGTATTCTCCTGAGGCTCACCTCAGGTATGCCTACTTCTAACTTGAATGTTATGATACTATGATAAGAGGGAGATGGTTCACCCGATACTCTCCAATCTTCCACTTCTTGCCTTACGAGATTCCCAGTATTGCACATAGGTATTACAACTAAACTGAACAGAGCTCAAGCAGTTATCTGTGCAACAGCTACATTGTACAATATCTCTGTTGAATATAATGATAACTTCAACGAAGAAATTGATGATGATAACATTCAGGTTAACCAGGTTAAACCAGTCCGAAATAAAGAACGGTTAGGTTTAGTTCTTAGAAATAATTTTATTATAAATAATTTCCAATAAAAACAATATAAATATTATTACGAATTTTTTTCTATAATTTTCGAATTGTATCTTCTCTAACTCTTTTATACAAGAGATTGATGAAAATAATACCTACTCATGAGCTCAAAAAAGTTTCACACTCAAAAATAAAAGAAATGCAGAAAATTGCGTTATGGCATCAAAATTCACGATAAATGTCATAATTGTCATAAAATACAAATAATTTTGAAGTACTTCTTCTTTTTTAAAATTTTTCATGTTGGCCAACATAGAAAATCTAATTGCTCCGCTTGAGACTGTCTTGAGTCTTTCCTTCGCCGAGAATTCACGAAGATTGGACTATAATATGCGTCCAATCTCGAGTCCTGAGTACGGCTTAGCCAAGCATGATTCAAGTCCATCTCAAGTCGTAGGTTGAGTCTCGACTATAAATACGGGCATTAATACCACACTGGAAAGGTTAGCTTTTCGTCCAAATATATAAACTATTAAACGCCATCACAAAACAGTCTAACCTAGGTTGGACTGTTTTGTGAACGTGATTTTTGACACAATCGGATAAAATATTCAATTTATGTAAAATTCATGTTTCCAATAATTATCCTTCATTCACATTTGAGGCTTAATTATAACATAAACTAAAAGTGAATACAAAAATGAGATTTCACTTGGAAACTTACAATATTAACAAGAGCTAACAAGCATGATTTATATGCGTATTAAATTGAATAAGTAATAGAAATAGCAATTAACTTGGTTGAGTTATAATACTTTGAAAAAAATGAGCATTCGGTATACAACAAACGCAAAAATGTGACAATAAATATCAAACTATATAAATTAATACAAAACTAACAAACATTACAAATTGCTTGAATGTCAAATTTTTTCAATTTGGTAGGGGATAAATATCTTACAATGCATATACCCTGATATAATCGATTTGTAGATGACTGTCGTACGAATCTGGATTCCAGGTTGGATACCATGCATTTTTCGCGTTCCAAAAGTTAGTCATAGCAAGTGTTCCATCTGTATTTTTCCAAGGCTTGGGATAAAGGGTATTATTAGCTGAATCTGAAAAGAACGTGGTGCCACCACATGCCATATTTATAATAAAGTAAAATTCCTGATCGAACGGTGCCATTTTAGAACCGCCTTCCCAAGGGTTGGTAAAGCCGCTGTTATTGAAACTTCCCATTTCCCAAAAACCTCCATTGGTTGGAGTTACCTTACCAGTTTCGGTTCCGTCTACCAAAAACTGAATATAATCAGGTGTCCAATACAATTCATATAAATGAAAAGTGTCACTCCAGCTTTGAGCTCTTTGGGTATTGAATGATGTTAAAGTATATTTGTCCTTTTTGCTATTGAGGCCCCAGTGCAGCGTACTGGTCAATCTTTGGTTTCCAATATTAACTCCATTTTGTATGAATTGTCTGTTGCCGCGAGATTCGATTATGTCGATTTCACCAGAAGCTGGCCAAGTTGAATATTGGTTGTACGTTGGCAACATCCAAAATGCTAAAAACAACATTATATTATGGTAGAGTTTGTTCAGCCATCCTTTGCCGTTACGTCATAATGGGTGACGTATTCTGTTTTACGTATGTCTTATATTACTTGAATGTTATTTTACACTTAACCTAAAAATTATAATCAATGACAAAAGTAACAGATAAAATTTATGTCGACGTTAGATAAGAAATACGGTAATGACGTCATAGTTTCGTCTCATCCATTTCATGAATGAGATAGCAAGCTGGACAATGTATGACGTAACGGCAAAGGATGGCTGAACAAACTCTATCTAATTTGAATACTCTATACATATTGAAATGAGTGACGTCGCCTAGCCCCGATATCCATTGACAGTATTTGTTTGAATATCATCGAAACGAGCACTAGCTGACAGTTTTTTTTTTTCGTGGTTCTATTGATTTGCTTCACCAATTTCCTTGTGCTTTACTTGTGAATCTTACGATAATAAAATGGAGCCAGGATTTTCTAAAATGAAGCAACGACAACTAATAGCAATAACACAAAGAAATCCAATTATTATATTTCAAAAACCAGAGTAGCAAATTTGCAGAATCCTACTAGAGGACCGGTTTGTGGTTTTTATGATCGTAGATACGATGTTCAATGGAGATGATTAGCGGAAGTCTTGCATATTTTTTTTTTGTGTGTGTTTTGAAAGCCGTTATTGTACTCTAGTCCCACATTTAGTTCACCCATCCAGTTATCCCCGTACCTTCGAGTAGACGATATAGGTCCATTGGATGTGTGCCATATACTTCAGGTGGCACATTGGCTTCTCCGAAGATTTCTTGTCTCCTCGAGTCCAGTGCCTCACAGTCAGATAAGATATGGGTTACAGTCTCGGTCTCCATACCACAAAGTCTGCAGCTGAGGTCCCCGTTATATAACCCTATTTTATGCAGGTGATCTTTTACCCGTTAGATAACCTGTAATAGTTCTTAGCTCATTTCTACTGATATTAAGTAGTTCTTCGGCCCGTTTCACACATGTGTCACCTATGAAGGTTTTACTGCGTATCTGCTTTGGAGTGTTCCTCCACTGAAGTCTATGTTGGCTTTGTTCCCATTTTTGTATTTGCCCTTGGACTACCTCCTTTGTGGTCCCAAGAGCTGGTTCTGGTCCAACATATGCTGTTGCTGAACCTCTTCTCGCGAGTTCGTCAGCTTGTTCATTTCCAGAAATACCGCTATGTCTCGGCACCCACACTAGTCTCACTTTAATGTGGTCTGATAGTTAATTTAGTTTTTTCTAGCATTCTTCTACCAGTCTGGATGTCACCTTGCGGCTGTTTAAAGCTGCAAGTGCTGCCTGGCTATCAGTTAATATGCTTATCCTATGAGTGTCAGTCCTATGTTTGTTAATTCTGACACATTCTAGGATAGCATAAATATCTGCCTGAAATACAGAGGTATGTTCTCCTATTGAGATGGAGCATCTTGTGTTTCTCATTTCACTATACACCCCTGCTCCTTTCCTCTCCCCAGTCTGTGACACATCTGTGTACCAGGTCTCTCCTCGGGGAAACTTCAGTCTGCTTGGGTCTTGCCAGTCCATTCTGTGAGGTATTTCTACCTCATAATTGGGACTAGGGAGAAGTTTATAGAACGCTTATATGCGCGTATATAATTTTGAAGATGGTTTCCATTTGCGGTATCTTTGGGTCCAGTGGAAAGTAAAAAATTATGCAATATTAGCCTACCTACATTATATCAAAAAGGAAGAAACCGTATTACTTCTAACTACAAAATGTTGGTACAGACCGAGCTTTCTGTACCAATAAATTGGTTGCTTCAAATACATTTGAATTATGTCCCTTAAAAACTGCACGTTATCTTAAATTTGATGATCGACAAATAGGATAGGAATCGGCAGTTGTAGCGACTGGTTGCGTTGAAGACAGTATTTGTTGTAAAAATAACATTCAAACTTCATTGAAAGAGCCATTATTGGAAGTTCAAGCTCATCGAGCTAATATTAGATTCGTTGCGAACACTGATTTACTAAAAGCGCTACAATAACTAGCTTTCAGTGTTAATTCGGGAATTCTCAAGATTTATATAATCTTCTGAAGTTTATTAGATGATTCGAGCGGTTGGAAGTGAGGTATCTAATATTACCAAAGACGATTGGCAGAAAATAATTTGCAACAATAATAATGAGTGTCTTACCTGGCCATAACCAATCACCAGCTGGCAATTTGGCGAATACCTGGACTCTTCCATACTTGAAAGAAAACGATGACATCGTATTGAGTCTGGCACTTTTAATGGGATTTAAAATATTCCCAACTGCTGCTACTTTTCTACATCCATTATTTAAATTATTTGTACATCTGGAACAAAAATATATTGAACACCTATGTTTAATATTTTCACGTTGTACTCATGACTATTTACTTACACAGTGTTGGGGTACCAAGAGTTCAAATCTATGGTGCCAGTGGATAATGCGGCTTCTCCTATATCATCTGCAGTTAATCCTGGAGATAAATGCAAAATGCCATTTCTTGCATAAGAGAGCGTTCTATTATTAGAGTAATATTGGAACGGATTATTGGTCTATAAGAAAAAAGCGAACTTTGAATGATGTTGAGACATATCGAATTATTCTGATTGTCTGCCCCTGTACAATTTCATCATATCCAACAGTAAAAAATTATTTTTTAATAAAATCATTTTCATGAGGGGTGAGTTTCTTCCAAAGTTGAGTTGTCAAGAGAATAGAACTAAAGACTTTTGTTGATTTGTCCAAAGTTGATATTCGTCAATTTTCTAATTCAGCAGTTATAGTTTCAAATATCCCAGGTAGCATATTTAATGAGGCAATCAATAACGTGTCCCAATAATTATAAAGATGCGCACATTTTTTGGAATGATCCCATATACAAAATATCGTTGAAATCAATTCAGCCGTGTAGGAGGTATTCAGTGTGAACCCGATAGAAGGACGGTCTATCGGGATCAATGGGCTCGTTTACTAAAATTTTTAAATCATTTTCAACTGTCGTAAAGCAAAGGACTAAGGATAAAAATATGATTCTGAAAATTTGATGTCAATAGAATATGTCGTTCCCCTAATACAACCAATTAAACAAGCATACCGTAGCGGGGCGAAGACTACGACTGTGACGTCACCGCATATGAAAGTTAATGTGCACAAACATTACGCTTCTGAATGTAACGTGCCTTGCGTAGAATTTATTTATTTTGAAATTTGATATTTTGTGTGAATAAAATAAAATGTGTGGACCTAATTTTAAAAAAGCATCAAATTTTCCAGAAGTGGACTTCCTAATGATTATATAGTTTTTTAATCAAAAACACGAGTTTAATAAATTATAATTTTATACTATGTGACACATCGTTTTTGGCTGTTTTCCGGCCAGAATGATTGAAAATGTCAATATTTTCATAAATACAATATGCTCTCTCAAATGATATTCAGGGTGATTCCAGATGTTTTGTTTTATTCCTGGTCTGGTGGACAAAGTTACGGAGATAACGCTATAAGTTAGGCAGTAAAATATTGCAATTTTTTTAATTGCAGGGTGGCCAATTGGAGGAGCTTCTCCATATGCTATTTATGATGAATGTGTAGTGGAAATCAAATCACCAATGTTGAAAAGTACAAGAAAAACTTATTTTGATGAAGCAGGTATTATTAGTTCCAAATTTTTACATCAGATTCAAATGCACATATGCACCTAACTGGTAAAAAGCAATATTTGTTAGAGCTTATCCGGACTTTGATTCAATTCAAATAATTTCTTTTGAAACATATAATATACGCCAGTTTTGTTGATGATCTACTGAAAAAGACTACCTGTTTTTTGTAAAAAAGCAATATTTAATAAAATTCAATTTGTGAAGAGCTGACACATTATTTCAATAAATAATTTTGGACAATAATAACACCACAAGCTATAAGAACAATATTATGTACGTATTTAAAAAAAATTTGATTAAAACAAGCGTGTGGTTTTCAATAACCCTCTCAATATGGATTCACAACGTATTTTATAAGGTGTTATTTATAACGATTCTGATTGAAGAAAAATGAAATCCTAAAAATACACAAACAAAGTATGTTGAATGTTGACTTATCAGTGAATGCTTTGAGTCATTTTATGCTTTTCTGTCATTGCTTCCGTTTTTTTGCATCCTTATTAATAGAAATAAATGTTTCAATCAACACAACACTGTTAAGAGTTTGCCAGAACGTATAATAAAAAATAATAAGCATATAAGCAAGCAAAATACTGTTACTAGCTAAGTAGTCATCTAACCGAAAACCGATCGGCGCGGTATCCGCTCTCTGGACTGATTTCATATGCGACATAGGCCGACGTCTAATTTTTTGCACAGAGTCTCAAAATGATATGCTCTTCCTAATGGTGAAATAAAAAAAAGATATGTAAATGAGCCCATTGTGAGACTCAACCACCCAACCGGCAAGCTACTTAGGAGTCCAACATGACTCCGATGGCAATGCTACCAATAGTTAATTTAAAACATCCAGGGACTCAACAAACAAACACAAACAAAAATATCATCAAAATCCAAAACCATTCAATCCAAACCATTCAAGGACACACTCAAGCACACACACAAAATTTTATCGAACTCGTTTCAGCAGTTTTGGGGGAGTTTTATACATTTCTTGAAATTATCTTGTGGCATATTCATTTTTTTGGTTGCTTTAATATTTTTTCAATTAATTCATAATAAATGATTTTTCAACAAAAACTGTAGGTTTAAAAATTGTGCCATAACGCTGGAATAGCTTCTGTTTATGACATCACGCTTTTGTAGATTATTTTGATAGATAGTTTGAGTTATTTTTTGGAAAGTCATGAATTCTTATGTGTGTGGTTCCACAATGTTGAAATACATCACTAAAAACTGCGTTAAAGATAACATTTCAACGTTCCTTTGGAGAAAGCAGCTAGGAATGAGTGAGAAAATCTTGCAAATAGGAACAGAAATCTTAAAATTTGAAGAATTCTTGATAATGGATCAGCAGCTCAAGTATGCAATACTTACATGGGAATCTTAACATTTCAGCTTAACAAAAGTCGTTGTATATTAGCTTATGTACTAGCTGGGCGAATATGATCTAGTGTTCCAGGATCGGAGAGCATTGGGGACAGAAATTCACAAGAAAAATATCCTCCAGAGAAACCTGGAAATAGACTGAAGACTGATTTGTAAGCATGAGCTTTTTGAAAAGAAAATAATGTTTTTTGGAAAAATAAAGGTTTTAAAAGAGAAGTTTAAATTTTCAAACTTTTTGTACAGTGCAATATTTCTATTCTAATGCCAGCTGAAATTTGCTTCCAATTCCTAGTGTTGCTAATTGTTATGAACTTCTGTTGATGAATAAAAATATTGAGCATTCGGTAAATCATTTAATATGCCTTCAAGTATTAACTAAAATTATTTCCTTGTATTTCCATACTTGGTATACAAATTTAATACTCTAATAATAAATTCAGTAATTCAGAAAAAATATATAACCGTGAGCGTTAAGCTGCAAGAGCCTCGTATTTTACCTGTAAGCTATGACTTTGACTACTCAGTTTGTGAAGTCCATTTTCCACGGTGCGAGTTGACACTGCAACTTCGAAAAAGTTGCATGCAACTTGGCGTTTTTATGGATGGGCGCGTCGGTCGCATGAATTAGAACTTGCTCTATTTACGAGCGAGGAGTCGCTGCGACTTGGTAACTTTTCTGGTGGATTTTGTCGCACCAACCCAAAATTTCTATTGGCTGCTTCGCTCTAACATTGCTGTCACTGTCAATCAAGTCGGCATCACGTTACGTTTCCCCTATGCGGAGCGCTATTCTGTAACTCATTTCGGAGAGAAAACGGTATCGGTAAGACTCAGTTATCGACAGCCGTCGGCAAGTCGCATGTGCGGCATTCTGTATACCTTTTCACCGACCGATATCGCGAATTCGAGAAGATGAGAATCGGTATGTCTACCGTGATCTAATAAGCCCCACGGTAACAGTCATCGATTTCCGTTGAAAGGAAATTTTCATTATTTGTTGATGTTTGACTGGAATTGCGGATTATTTAAGTGACTTTTTAATATTTGAAGAGTAACTATATTGTGTATAGTGTCTAATCTAGTGTTTTATAAGTCCTTCCCATCTTTTACACAAAATTTCCCTTCAGTTAAATTTGAATGTACTGGATCAAATGATCTCTCTGAGCGGTATTATAACGCTGAGTTTTGATAGAACAAGAAACTCCTTTAAAATAATTAATATCTGTTCTTATCCTATCTTTGAAACTTAATAAAAAGAGATATATGTTAACTCCAGATCAATTCTTCAATGCTAGTTGACTCTTAATTTCGAGTTTTTGAAGTTGTTAATGTTAATATAAACATGAATTGTATCGTTTATGCTAACAGATAAAAAATATGTCACTATCACTATCTATTATCTAATTATATAACCCTACTTTCCAACGAAACCAAAATATAACCTTTAATCTTCTTCTTCATTTTTTGGGCTATATCCTGAGGAATAATTTACCCAGTTAACCTCTAATCTTCAACGTGAACTTTTGTTTGTTTACGAATTTGACAGTTTCCCTCATCGCTCATTGGCCACATGTACCGAATCGAGTGACGTCACTTCTATGCCGATAATTTTTGGTTGCAATTCCGAGCGTCGAAAACAGTGGCATACAGAATAGCGTTATATTAGCCCCGTCGGCAGCGCAACCAATGGCTGTTGTTAACATACCGATACCGACGACTGTCAATGCCGCGTACAGAATAGCGCTCCTGGAGCGCTATTCTGTAACTCGTTTCGGAGAGAAATCGGTATCGGTAAGACTCAGTTATCGACAGCGGTCGGTAAGTCGCATATGCGGCATTCTGTACCTTTTTACCGACCGATGTCGCGAATTCGAGTCGATGAGAATCGGTATGTCTACCGTGATCTAATGAACTCCACGGTAACCGTTATCGATTTTCGTCGAAAGGAAATTATTATTATTTGTCGATGTTTGGCTGGAATTGCGGATTATTTAAGTGACTTTTTAATATGTGAAGAGTAACTATATTGTGTATAGTGTCTAATCTAGTGTTTTATAAGTCCTTCCCATGTTTTCCACAACATTTTCTGCAACTAAATTTGAATGGCTCTCCTTGTACTGAATCAAATGATCCCTCTGAGCGGTATTATAACGCTTAGATTTGATAGAACAAGGAACTCCTTTAAAATAATTAATATCTGTACTCATCCTATCTTTGAGACTTGAAAAAAAAGAGATATGTTAACGCCAGATCAATTCTTCAATGCTAGTTGACTCTAAATTTCGAGTTTTTGAGGTTATTAATGATAATATAAACATGAATTGTATCGTTCATGATAACAGATAAAAGATATGTTACTATCACTATCTATTATCTAATTATATGACCCTACCTCCCTACCTTCCAACGAAACCTAAATATAACCTCTAATATTCTTCTTCTTCCTTATCCTTTATTGGGTAATATCACAAGGGATAATTTGCTCTAATCTTCAACGTGAACTTTGGTTTGTTTACAAATTTGACAGTTTCCCTCATCGCTCATTGGCCACATGTACCGAATCGAGTGACGTCACTTCTATGCCGATAATTTTTGGTTGCAATTCCGAGCGTCGAAAACCGTGGCATACAGAATAGCGTCATATTAGTCCCGTCGACCGCGCAACCGATGGCTGTTGTTAACATACCGATACCGACGACTGTCAATGCCGCATACAGAATAGCGCTCCTGGAGCGCTATTCTCACGCTATTCTGTAACTCGTTTCGGAGAGAAATCGGTATCGGTAAGACTCAGTTATCGACAGCCGTCGGTAAGTCGCATGTGCGGCATTCTGTATACCTTTTCACCGTCCGATATCGCGAATTCAAGTCGATAAGAATCGGTATGTCTACCGTGATCTAATAAGCCCCACGGTAACCGTTATCGATTTTCGTTGAAAGGAAATTTTCATTATTTGTTGATGTTTGCTTGGAATTGCGGATTATTTAAGTGAATTTTCAATATTTGAAGAGTAACTATATTGTGTATAGGGTCTAATTTAGTGTTTTATAAGTCCTTTCCATCTTTTCCACAAAATTTTCCTGCAGCAAAATTTGAATGGCTCTCCATGTACTGAATCAAATGATCCCTCTGAGCGATATTATAAAGCTAAGTTTTGATAGAACAAGAAACTCCTTCAAAATAATCAATATCTTTACTTATCCTATCCTTGAGACTTGAAAAAAACATATATATGTTAACGCCAGATCAATTCTTCAATGCTAGTTGACTCTAAATTTCGAGTTTTTGAGGTTGTTAATGTTAATATAAACATGAATTGTATCGTTCATGACAACAGATAAAAGATATGTCACTATCACTATCAATATGACCCTACCTTCCAACGAAACCAAAATATAACCTCTAATCTTCTTCTTCTTCTTTATCATTTATTGGGTAATATCACAAGGGATAATTTGCTCTAATCTTCAACGTGCACTTTGGTTTGTTTACAAATTTGACAGTTTCCCATTGGCCACATGTACTGAATCGAGTGACGTCACTTCTATACCGACAATTTTTGGTAGCAATTCCGAGCGTCGAAAACCGTGGCATACAGAATAGCGTTATATTAGTCCCGTCGGCCGCGCAACCGATGGCTGTTGTTAACATACCGATACCGACGACTGTCAATGCCGCGTACAGAATAGCGCTCGATGGGTCGCAGCAACAAATTATCGATATGCTGATTGTAATTTATCTCGCAGTGATTTGTCCCAGCAACAAATCGCTGCGATTTGACGCAACGTGGAAAATGAACTAAATGGAATTTTGTTTGACGTTCATAAGTTGAATTAGCAAATTGATCAGACCATCAAACTAAAATGTACTCATACAGAGTGGGCCACAGAAAACATCCCACCCCGATATTTGGCAGTATTGCTGATATTTAAAGGAAATTGGGAGTTTTTGTTCTGAAGTAGACACATTTTAACAAAAGAGGCATCTGCAATATGGATTTGAAAGAAGATAAACATGTGCCTTCTAATGTGCCCGATACTTATTGATTATAAAACTAACATTAGTGAAGTGCTTTTTTGAACAAGACAAATTTGCAAAAATCGGATAGGATAGGATTATCATTTTCCCTGATATAAGCATGTGACTAATTCCCAGGTTTTCCTCGCTGCCATTTCTGTTACCAAATTTTTCCAATGGTGTACTTAAATACGATCCTAATACATGGCTGATAGCCGTTTTTATTTGCTCACCCTTTTGCACAATTTTATACCACCACTCTACAAGTGTGAGATTTTGCTTGGAATTATTATGAATACCTGCAAGCAGAATGATTTCCTTCGTTTCTTTTAAGCATAAGAATATCTTAACAAAGTTGCTAATTTATTTGTTCACTGGACACATATATTTCTTCAGACATATTTAATTTGGGTGCTGTACTTACATTTCCACTTAGAGTTGTATCATGTTTCCATATTTTTAAACATAAGGTGTCGAAATTGTCTTCAAAAATTAAATCTCCAGAGCAAATAACACCTTTAGGCGCGCAGGTTCCACAAACAGTGGTAATACTCACGGACGAATTGGTACAGTCCGCTGTTATTTGCTTCAAATGTTGAAGAATGAGAATGAATACAAAAACTGTAGGATAATCGGAGATCGACATAACGACCCTAGCTTTATTGTCGTTCATAATACTTAGTGTAGCTCGGCGTATAAATTCGTTAAGAAAAGTACCTTATAAACAACTCGCTGCTCCTTTTAAAAATATTTTATCAGTGTTTTGTAAATGTTTATTTGTTATTATTGAATTTACATATTTTAATATGGTGTTCACAAATTTGTAGCGAAATAAACACATTATGACGATACCATTAAAATATTTTGTAAGACCTGTTAGCCAGGATTATAATTGGGTTCAATAAACCCCTTCTATTTTTGGATGTCTACAATAATATTTTTTTATTCAAAATAAACAGCATATTGAAAATATCCGGTTATCAGATTTAAGCGAAATTATATGCGTAGATATAAAAAGGGTCAGAAAAAATTATTAAATCGATTCCCAATATTTTCTGTATACCTACATAACTTTTATGTGTAAATTGGTTTTCGACATTTTCTGTCTACCTGGTCTTCATTAGTAATTTAGTCTCGAGAAAGCAATGAGACCCTATTTTTTTCCTATAATTGTTTTTTATAACTAGAGTATTTTACAAGGTCGTTGATATACAATTAAGATTTATGTGAATTGGTGCATTTTAATTATATTCATGTTTTTTTGATCCTACAATGTATATCAAAACTCGGGTACATTTCTTTTATAATTCTTTTTTCCACAATATTTTGCCGGTTCACTTTTGATTCAAGGGATAATCAAACCTGGAAGTGGCGTAGCCATAATATGTTTGTTCACCCGGCTGATTTAAATCGTTGTTGTTCAGTTCCGTGGTACCTTCCTTAGATAATTTTTTTTAGAATAATAGTTTTGTCGGTTTTATTTAGATTCAAGGGATAATTAGACCTGGAAGTGGCCTAGCCATAATATGTATTCGTTTTCGTCTCGTGTCACGAGAGTAGTTTTTCGTCGTTTTGATAACCTTACCGGCTCTGACCGTACGTTCTTTTTCCCGTTTTTTTATTTGCTCCCAAAAAAGTATTTATAAAAGACCAGAGTAGTAAAAGACAAAAGTTCCTGATTCTTCCGCTGTTTACCGTCATTCGGTAAATTAAGAATTAAGTAGTTGAAATAATTCACAAGACCCCTGGAATTTTCAGCAACCTCCATCTGATGCTATCTGGAACTCTTGACGCTAAGGGTCAAGGGGCCATAGAGCAGACCACGTTGAAAATCTGGCACCCAAGAATTTCGTTAAAGAATTTCATATCACGGGTGTTCATAGTGACGTGTGGTAGAAGACCACGTATACGAACTTAAACACGTTACAAAGTTTCTACAAAAAACACAGTGAGAAACATATGGATCGGAGCATTTTCAGTAGGAATACCCCTAGGGTCTTGATAATACCGAGATAATTTTGTCATAGATAGCTTGATAATATTATCTTTGAGCAACACGCTTGAAGGATTCTCTACGACAAAATTTCGAGTATTTATCAAGACCCGAGGAGTATTCGATAAGATAATTTTTTACTTTGTAGATATCAAAAAATTTATTGTCAATCTGACGCTTAATACTTTTCAATACAAACTTTATTAGTTTTAATCAAAAATTATTCATTTTTATTTAAAACTACAGTTGTGAAAAGTACAATTGGTAAATTAATTGAATCGTTAGATGCAATACCAAATCTTTCCGACATTTTTAATCCAGTTGTCAGTTTGACGTTTAATTAATTTTTAATAAAACATAAACACCAAACTGAAAACACCACATGTAGGGTATTATCGCTGTATTACATCGGTGATTGGATGAAATTTGACATATGAGTTGAAATTAAGTAATTTGATTGGTTACTATATTCAGTAAAAAATTATCGATAATAATACAAGAAGTGTGTTGATGATTATCGAAATACAAATTTCTTCGATTTTGAGAAACAAATTGTTGTTTGGAAACAGCACGAGCGCGTAAGCGCGAGTGTGGTTTCCTAAAACAACAATTTGTTTCGAAAAAGAGAAGACATTTTCGATAATCATTAATTATACGAGTTGTATTTGTCAAGATTATTTCTTGATACAGATTCTGACGTTTCTTTAATAATTTGACATTTTCTGTCAGTCGCTAGATTTTTAATATCGAATGAAACAACTAATGACAACGCGAAACACACAGATATTGCATGTATCCAATCAGGTGCCGAAATACAAAATCGAAAACATGGTGTTTTCAGTTATCAATCCTCATATTTAAACCAATCGAAGGCGCGTATTTTGTATTGAGTGAAATAATCATAATAATCTTTGCAGGTTCTCCAGGCAGGTCCTTTACAGCTTTTTCTCTTGTCAGGATCTTTATTATCTTTTTGTTCATACTTTAAGGTAATTTTCAGGTAATGGTTATTTTGTGTTCCAAATTTTGAAATATCATGCAGAGTAATTCGGAAGTTATGAGGTCCGGAAAAACAATATAAATTGATAAAACACACCGCAGCTCGACTGAAAAGTTTGGAAGACACTACAGCTCAAGCTCTTCACCAATGAAACATTATATTCGGAAAGAACATGTATTAAAAAAAATTAAAACAACAACTTTCCTTACAGTGCCCATACTCTAACATAATCGACTTTCAAATTACTATCATTGTTAGTCCAAGTTGGAAGCCACTGTTCTCTACCTTCCCAAAAGTCGGTAGCTGCTTTAGGAGAAGTGTTCGACCAAGGTTTTCCACCTGGAGGATTTATGGCATCGTCTGGGAAGTAAGCAGTTCCTCCAACTGCTAAATTTATAATAATATAGAATTCTTGATCGAATGGTGCCATCTTGGAATCCCTTTTCCATGGATTGTCCAAATTCGTGGATGCTAAATCTCCTAGTTCCCAGAATCCCCCAGCAGGTGGAGTAACTCTCCCAGTTTCTTCGTCATCAACTATATTTATGAAAAAAATTAGTTTGAGAAAGAAGCAAGAAAGTATATCTTACTTGAAAATTTGATGTATTCGGGTGTCCATTCTAGTTGGTATTTGTGGAAATCTACATCGTATCCAGCTGCTAGATTTTTACTGAAATGTGTCAAAGGGTATCGGTTGTAATTAGAATTTGGTCCCCAATGAAGGGTGTTTCCTACTTGCTGTACTCCTATATTCACTCCATTGACGTCTGTCAATTGTTTGTTTCCACGACTTTCCATTATATCTATCTCTCCAGATGACGGCCAGCCTGAGTATTGGTTATATCTTGGAAGTAGCCAAATTGCTAAAATGAAATAATTGAGTCTCACTGTGATCAGATCAAGTGGAAAAGGAAAAGAACAAGGATATTTTTGAGAGAATGAACAACATAATAACAGAAGCAAGTTTTCCTTTATAGAGTCTGTTGACCATCTCCATATTAACACACATAATTTAGATTTACGTACGAAAATTAGTTTATCCACTTTCACTGGATACATCGACCCAAGCTGTTACTCACCTGGCCACAGCCAGTCTCCAGCTGGAATTTTAGCTCTAACTTCAACTTTACCGTACTTGAAGGCGAAGGAATCAATGGTTCGAATACGAGCACTTTTCACAGGATTTACAATATTGGTAGGATTACCAGTCCGTGAGCATCCATACCATTGAGGATTAGTGCATCTATAAAATAATTTAAATTAGAGAAGAAAACTTGGAAAATAGGAGAAGACAAGAATCGAGGAAAAATGTATGTATGTATGTATGTATGCTTTTATTTTTGGTAATATAAAATTTGAAATTTCAATTTCACCTTCACTTTCTGTAGTTTTTCAATTTAAAATTATCAAGGAGTCCCTGGCATGATTATTTATTTGATTTTGTTTTTTATATCCGGCTAGCTATTATAGTTGAAATAATACCCTTCTTGGTGTGCGTCATAGATTGTTAATGTCTTTCTAACACATTATGTAGGAAGAAATAGAAAAAAAGGCAGGTCTGTGATTAATCCTAATCAAAATATCACAATAATGAACCGTTACAAACGTTAACCCTAATCTTTGACTTACAAAAATTTGATTGGTTGATGTTTAGATTACGCTCAAGCTCAACCCATCAATCGAGAGTTTAAAATACTATGAAGGGTTACTTTCGTAGCGGCAATAAGTCTTACGTCTTTTTCTACTGTCACACTGACAGTTCTTGACAGGTCTGTACTTTGTTGTTTACGGTCAATCATTATTTATGAATATGAATAGTAATATTATTGTTTTATTTATATGAATAATACAAAAATATGCATGAATACACGGAAAAACATCAGTATTTTGAAAGTTCTCAAGTATTTTCAGTTAGAAGAAGAAGCTGGTAATTATTAATTGCATAGCCTTTTCGAATTTGGCTAAATACAATCCTAATGATCTTAGTTATCAAATTCAAGGTTAGCTATATGTCAAAATAGCAAATAAAATAAACGACATGCCGAAAACCCGGATATACGTTACAATCGATGACGCACACCAAGAAGGGTATTATTTTATAAAAAATTGAAATAATACCCTTCTTGGTGTGCGTCATCGATTGTTAATGTCTTTCTAACACATTACGTAGGAAGAAATGGAAAAAAAGGCAGGTCTGTGATTAATCCTAATCAAAATATCACAATAATGAACCGTTTGAATGTATTATAAATCTTAACCCTAATCTTTGACTTACAAAAATTTGATTGGTTGATGTTTAGATTACGCGCAAGCTCAACCTATCAATCGAGAATTTAAAATACTATGGAGGCGTTACTTTCGTAGCGGCGATGTATCTTACGTATTTTTCTGCTGTCATACTGACAGTTCTCAACAGGTCTGTACTTTGTTGTTTACGGTCAATTATTATTTATGAACATTGAATATTAATCTTATTGATTTATTTATTTAAATAATACAAAAATATGCATGGATACACGGAAAAACATCAGTATTTCGAAAGTTTTCAAGTATTTTCAATAAGAAAAAGAAGCTGGTGATTATCAATTGCATAGCCCTTTCTAATTTGGCTGAATACGATCCTGATGATTTTATTTATCAAATTTAAGGTTAACTTTATGTCAAAATAGCAAATAAAATAAACGACATGCCGCAAACCCTGATATACGTCACAATCGATGACGCACACCAAGAAGGGTATTATTTCAACTATAACTATATTATCACTAGGGTTTCGACTCTTATTCTTATGTTGCAGTTCCCTCAGTATAATATTTATCATGAATAAAAAAACTTGATTCTAGCGATTTTAAAATAACTGATGTCTTATTATTAATACAAATATGAGCTCATGATTTTTGATCAAAACAAATATTGGCTCCTTTTTATTATCAATTTTCAGTAAAACTTTCTAAACCTCACTTTAAGACTTGTGGTTATTCTTTACAACTCAATATTAATCACCTTTTTATTTTCTTTATGGTCTCATTGATTGAATATTATCTTCATTGTTGTCAGGAACTTTCATAAATTAAATTACTTGTCGTACTGACCATGTAAGAACCTGCGCAACGGTCCAAACGAGTGGTCCTGCGCTTTGATAGTGCTCTATTGACGAAAAATAATTGCTTCAAAAGTGACAAAAGGTGCTATTGAAAGGATTAATATTAGGGATATTTTTGTTGATAACGCAAGCTTTTTTTCTCCTGGTACCTGGTGATGTCGTCTTCGATCTTTAATAAATATCAGAAAAAGCTTATCACTCTGCTTTAAAATTAAATAGCTCGTCTCTCATAGGTTTGTATTCCTCACTATAATGATATTTTTAGTTTGGCTCTGTAGTTTTAAATCTTAATTTCCAATTTACTTTTTTCAAACCAAAATTTCTTATCCAGAAACCTTCCTGTGGGGACCTTGTAATCAGTTACCGCTGTTGTCGATGAGTGATGAAAGAAAAAGAAGAGAATATTAAGGAGTCGAATTGTGACGTGACTCAGTCGACAAATATTCGACAAGAATTCGACACATATGTCATTATTGAAAGTAATATTTAATATAACGTGAAATATAGTATATTGGGTCCGTTGAACTATAGGGAAACACGAATTTTTGACTGATTTTGCGAAAAAAAATCTTTTTTTGGATTTTTCTCAGCAAAATATGTATAACCCGCAAATTTTTTGACGGATTATTCTCAAAATAGGTGAGTACTATCGATTTTTCGCAAAATCAGTCAAAAATTCGTGTTTCCCTATAGTTCAACGGACCCTAGTATATTATTCAACAAGCATATAGGTATAATGATAAATGCGAGTAGGAAAAAATATTTTGTCCACGACTATGAATTACCTGTTTGTGTATAAATTTTCTTGTCAAACTAAAACACTATAGTTCATTACATTTATAAACCTTATTACTTCTTATGTTATTGAACAAATTATATATTTAATAAGTATTCAATTCACTGTCCGATTCACTTTCCATATTAAATTTTCTAGTAATATCAATGAAACACCAGTATAGTTATTGAAATTCTTGCAATTAGCAATAAGTTATTTAAAACGTCACTTTTGTTTTTGACATACATCATACCAATCTTTGAGATTCTGGTAGTGGTGGTAGCCCATCACTATCTCTTTCTCCTTCCTCTTGTGGAAGAGTGTAAAGAAGAAAGGATATAGGAAAAAGGGGAGAAAAAAGGCATGTAAAGGAGATATGTGATTTCATCAAGAGTTTACTGAATACTCACTGATCAGCCGGAGAACCACCATTTATATCTAATGTACCAGAATACAGAAAATCATTTCCATAATCATCAGCGACAAGAGTAGTTCGTAGATTCAAAACACCATCTTCAACGTAACTATTACTTCTGTTATTGGTATACCATTGAAACTCCCAGTTCTGTGAAAAGACAACGGTTACTACAGTAATTGTTGGGAGCATTGGGACTCTAAATGAAAAAAGTCACACATCAATACAAGTCGTATGATCTATAGTATACGGTATTCAACTGAGCAAGAGTAAAATTGCACTATGAGTCTTGGGGATAGACTTTCCTCAGGAACTAAATAGAAGGAAGGGGACACAATAGATCCTTCAGGCCTCAGTGAATGTCACCCCACTTTATAAAGACATGAAAAATTCTTGAATGATTACATTTTTTGAAACAAGGAAGCGCTCAATGAAAAAATATAATGGTTTAACGTAGTTATGAAATAATTTAAAATAAGATGTTTCTTGTTATAAGTACTCACCCCACCTCCTCCTAAGGTTTGCTCGTGCTGCCATTTTTTCAGGTTAAGTGTACTGAAATCATCTTCAAATATCAAATCTCCTGAACAAACTGGTTCACGTGTTTGAGTTCCACTGACAGTAGTAATCGATTCAGTACAACCGTGGACATTGTATACGAATGAAGCTATAACTAGCGTTTTTATAAACATTTCCGTTTGTGTGTTGATAGGTGTTTGGTACCCAACTGAAATATTGTTATTATAGTTTCATCTTTTTATTCAGGAACGTGAAGGGTTTTATTAAAAATATGTAAACACTTGAACACTATAATATCTATGCAATTGAATCAACGAGAAAATAAATTCCGTTGCGAATCGTTTTTTTATCAAACAATGGGTATACTCTTCAGATAGCGTGAAATTAGATAATTCAGACAATCAAATAATTTCTATAAAAATAATTATAAATATTAGTATTTGCTCCGTGCAAATTTCACATTATTTAATAGCTTACAGAAATATAGTTGCTGTAATTATACAAATATTTTATATTTGTCATGAAATTCTTTGGGCATAAGTCACTCGATAGTGTCAGATCCAAGAACGATAAAGTTATAATATAACTCGATACTAATACAACTATCCAAATTTACTCTTTTCGATTCCACGGTTATGTAATAGTTAACATTCCAAAATAATCAAGCTTTCACACAAGCAACGTCCGCTTATAGCTACGTGTTGCCAAAAAACCGCAAGCAACATGCGCTTATAGGCACGTATTGCCAAAAAAATACTAGCGACGTCCGCTTATAGCTACGTGTTGCCAAAAAACCGCAAGCAACATGCGCTTATAGCTACCTACGTGATGCAAAAAAATCACTAGTGACGTTCG